>CABFOV010007356.1:0-15528 GCA_902141375.1 Timema poppense | reverse complement strand
TTAGCACCGCGTCTTACTACCCGTTCGGGTTATACGCTTTAAGTACTAATTACTCTAATGGATTAGGAATTGGGAGGGTTGAATTAGAGGAAGTGAACCCGCATTTGCGTGGAGGGAGAGTGGAAAACCATTTAGGAAAAACCACCCCCAGTTCACCCGACCGAGATTCGAACCTCGATCTCCCCGTCCTCAGCAGTCGAGCTCAACACAACAAGCGCGTTAGTCAACTACGCCACCGAGGCGGGTCCTTGAATAAGGATTGGATTAGAAAGTAGCCTGCCAACAACAGGGGGGCGAATGCCAAAACTGCTACATAGGCGATGAGATTTTTTTTAAATAAAATATCGAATAATGATTAGTTTTACATTGTCATTATACTCACAAAGACACGTAAAATCATAACTTACCGAAATTATGATAATTTGAAAGAAAAAAGAATCATTAATTTACACAATTAAACAAAAGAGGGGAAAATATTGACGAATATGTTTTTTTACCGTTGCTCAATCATATTGTTTGTTTGGTTAGTTAATTTGTTTACGCATTAAAAGTCAGCTTTAAAACTATCAAAACCTAACCTTTCAAAAACCAACAGGTGAAAACCATACAAGTTGACGTGAACATTTGCACTGACCTTCGTGATACATTCTGTCGATGACCTGACGAACAAAATCTCTTGTAAAATCTGTGAGAGTTTCTACAGATACTCCAGGCGTCGGTTGGTTCTGTTTGGATCTCGCCAGGAGTTTCAACTTGATCAATATTCTTGTTATAATAACAAATAATAAAATTAAACTATCAAAAACAAGAGCGTGTTAAAAAGCGGCCTTACTTTCGAAAACTAATATGGTGGACTGAAATGAAATGATACTGACGGTTCATGACATAGGCGACCTTGTTGGCAACCTTGTTTACGAGTGAATGGCGATTGGTATTAAGAATCGTGTTTACAAAGTTTAAACTTTATATTATTTTACAAATATTTTGTATGTTTTTTTTCTCTTTACTATCAAAAAACCATTTATTTTTGTTAAAGATATGAGAGACCAGTTATAAAAATATAAATAACTGAATATAATACCATTAAATGTATAATTTCACGCACTATTTAACCTGTAGTTGCCACCAAAGTTAAAAGAGAAAAAAAATTGGGGTGTGGCTGTGTCATGGACACGGCCGTGTGTTGTACGTGAATACGTTTATGTAACGGGTTATATTTTTTTGTATGTAGAGGATAGATTCGAAACTACAACGCCAAACTGTATTTTTGATAATATTTTTTTTATTCTAACACCTTATTATATTCACTGTCAATACTTTAAACTAATGTTTTATATACAATCGATAGATTTTGACGACAGCTGACGATTAAAACTTAAACGAACATCGTAGCTTCTCCGAGTCAAAAGTTATACTAATTGCAAATCTCGATATGCAGCAAAATAACTTCAAAATGGCGGCGCTTCCCGCTCCACCGCGCACGATGCGTCACTGTTCTCGCGTATCGTAATACATTCTTTGATCCTTTAGCTATCCAGTGGTAGAATTTAATTTTGGATGTAGAGGATAGATTCGAAACTACAACGCCAAACTGTATCCCCCTATTTTATCATTAGGTTTTTTGGATTGCCCCCGTATGGTAGCAGATTTAAAGACGTATTCATGTCAAAACTATAATGGATTTATTAGACTATTTTTTTCTTTAATTTGATTATGGAAAATACAACAATTCTACTGTAATCCTTAGGTAAGTATTGTTAAAAGTGATTGATAATATTATTACTTAGCAAATAATAATTATTTCCAAATATGTTGACAATAGTAACTTTCACACAATGTTGGCATTACTGATAGCGTCTGCTAGATGTCAGGCAAAACCCAAAGAAGCCATGAACAGCCTCTAGGTCTACACACTCCATGGAAGAGTGTGCCATGTCCACTTTTCTTTATTCAAAGTGAAGTTGAATTGAATACATGAAATATTCTCCAAGCTGAATCGAGGTTTGAATATTTTTTTTATAGTTGTTTTATGCTTTGAAAATTATCATATCGTTGTTTATATTTCTTTATGCCTTAAAATTACTTGGAAAATGTTTAGTTGCACAATTTTTTATTCTTATAAATCAAGTAATTATCACATTCTCTGAATTCAATTACTTCAGATTTTTTTTTGTAGACAGCTAAAAAAAAAATGATAATTGACCGTAAATTGAATATTTTAGCTGTCACTTGTTTTATTGGCGAAAGCTCGTAATTGTCAAAGCCAGATTTTCTTTGTTTTTACCTTACGTTGAAGCTGGAATTTGTTACAAAGTAAAATCTTCACACTTCTATTAAAAAATAAATAATTAATTAGTAGTTGATAATAATTAAGTAGCTTCTCATTGTCTTGAAAATGTGTTTTAAAGCTCTCACTAATTGATATTTACAATATTATAATTTGGATCTACACTTATATGTTAGTGGTAAATTAATGGTCAGGGGTCTAATGTTATGTTTGTCCTTGAACCTCCACTAGATACTCAGAGACTCAACACACATTAAAGTTGAAAATGTTTTGGGTTGCGTTTTTTTTTTCAGGGCAGGAACGTTTGGTGCCATCTTAGAGTATGGGGCGGAGAAGAAAGTGTCCCAGCACACCTCGATAGCAGCCTCGGTCGTAGTAGGGGTCCCCACTGGGGTCACTCTCAAGATCAAGTATGTAACAATCAAGGGTCACTTGTGTCTGAGACTTCCTGGTTCTAGTATAGTTTTGATCTTGTCCCCAAACAGCCGGTATACTGACAGTTATCCCCTAGTGTCCCTCGGTCAGACAGTATCCCCTAGTGTCCCTCAATCACCCAGTATCCCCTAGTGTCCCTCGGTCAGACAGTATCCCCCAGTGTCCCTCGGTCAGACAGTATCCCCCAGTGTCCCTCGGTCAGACAGTATCCCCCAGTGTCCCTCAGTCAGACAGTATCCCCCGGTGTCCCTCGGTCAGACAGTATCCCCCAGTGTCCCTCGGTCAGACAGTATCCCCTAGTATCCCTGTTGCAGGCTGTCTCGCGCCAACCAGACCTACAACTTCCCGATCCACCTCTGTGAGGAGGTGTTGCCCAGCCCCGTGTTCTACGCGACCGTGACCCCGGTCATCGTGTGGGCGGTGCTCAAGAGGCTGGTCATCGACCCCATGGTGCGGGAACAGAAGGAACGGGACATAGAGAAGCAGAGGGAGGTGAACAAGTCTAGGTGAGTAGATCGGCGGGGGTTCTACAATGACATTCTCTAGTCGACTGCCCTCACCTGCTCAACGTCGCGGATCTCTGACTCCACAGTAGTCGGGTCGAATCCAATATTTTGTGAATTCTAATTTCCAATTTACCTTAGAATCCTGAATTCGAATCAGAATCTTGGAGAAAATTATGAACATAAGAGGAAATTTAATAAAATACCGTAATATAAAATATTTGGCAGAAGATGAAGGAAAGGTGGATAGAAACATATCAAAGGGGGACGAACACAATATGGCCTTTACAATGAAAAGAACAACACACTACACACTTTACACTGCTGCCAATGGACAGAGGTAATGGTTGCCTCTTAAAGAGAATAGATCGTCCCCACCCAATCCTCCGACCTAGGTTTCATTCTATAGGAACTCATTAGGGAGGGAGTGTGAAACGCGCAACGCAACTTCTTAAAAGAGAAAACAAAAAAAAATTTATATATATAATAGAAACAGTAATTAAATACTAACATTCTTTCTTATAATAAAGTTACCCGCCTCGGTGGCGTAGTTGGCTAACGCTCTTGTTGTGTTGAGCTCGGCCGCTAAGGACGGGGAGATCGAGGTTCGAATCTCGATCGGGTGAACTGAGGATGTTTTCTCCTAAATGGTTTTCCACTCTCCCTCCACGCAAATGCGGGTCCACTTCCTCTAATTCAACTTTCCCAAGTCCTAATCCATTAGAGTAATTAGTACTCAAAGCGTATAACCTGAACGGGTAGTAAGACGCGGTGCTAATAGTAATAATAATTTTCTATTACTTTAGAATATCTCTTGTGCTCGTATTATATTTGAAATGGTTGCAATTTAGGATCACGGAGAAGCGTCGTGAGGCGAAGGCAGCGGTGAACCTGATGCGCGCCACGTTCGCCCGTATCCGCAGCGACGAGGAGGCAAAGAAGGGCTTGGTGATCGTGAAGGCGCTGTACGGCCGCTTGTCAGCCGCCGACGGAGGGGGGGAGGGGGACGGGGAAGAAGAGACGGAAGTGATCGACGTCATGATACCTCTGCAGTGCCTAGTCAAGGACTCAAAGCTTGTGTTACACGAGGCTTCCAAGGTAAGAGTGCCAGGTTCAATACCGGGGGGAGGTTGAGCATCAAAAAGTTATGAAATTTTTTTTCTAAGTTTATCGTGTAGGTGAAAATAGTAATTTTTAAATACTTTGCTCTAAAATATGTTAAATTTACAACATAGTTGTGTTGTTTCCTCAGAGCCAACTCCCAGGTTTCTACGACCCGTGTATGGGCGAGGACAAGTCTTTGTTTGTCCAGTACTTATACCACAGTCATGTTCACGAGGTCACCGTACAGGACAAGGAGGCGCTCAGGATACCCAAACAGTGTGAGTGTAACTCAATTACCTGCGTTTTATCTATTTGCTGTATTAATTTCGATGTTGTGTCACCCGCCTCGGTGGCGTAGTTGGCTAACGCGCTTGTCGTGCTGAGCTCGACCGCTGAGAACGGGGAGATCGAGGTTCGAATCTCGGTCGGGTGAACTGGGGGTGGTTTTTTCCTAAATGGTTTTCCACTCCCCCTCCACGCAAATGCGGGTTCACTTCCTCTAATTCAACCTTCCCAATTCCTAACCCATTAGAGTAATTAGTACGTAAAGCGTATAACCCGAACGGGTAGTAAGGCGCGGTGCTAAATATTATTATTATCTTCTGTCTTCTTGAAACATTAATTTGTGATGTATATTCCTTTACTTAGGACCATAGTCGAGTCCATCTAGATAAGACTATCATATAATCTTTACCATAGTGGAAACAAGGGGGGTACACCAAGTGTACATAACAGCACAAAATTGAACGTAAGGTCTCTTTTATACAGGTGTTTTGTGACGCGCTTCCCGGCTGTTCGCTTTTTGTACAAGCAACACATGCCGCACGTAATGAAAAGCTTGAGAGAAGATTTAAAAAAAAAGAGCTCAGGGTAGCCAATCTCTTCTTTTCTACCACTCGTGATGGATCTGTTTATAGTTGCAATTTCAAAAACAAATAAAGGCATAGACGATAAATACACTGATACTGAGTCTCCAACACAGGTGGCGTAGATGTTGGCTGCCCTGCAGTCTCGCCAGCACGGCGACACAAAAACTGACGTCTCTATAAAATGCCCCATTGAAAATAATGCATCTTGGATTGTCTTAGTCATTTTTGACGACACATTTTTTCAGAACGTGACAACGTAAACGACACGCGCCAGTGCATAAAAGCGCTCATTGTCTCTCGTGTATTTAGGGAACATGCATCGCGAAACGCCTGCCTGTACCAAATGGTGCAGACTAAGAGCTGACCTGGCGTCTGATCATTTGCTCAGTCAAGTGGTAGAGAGAATCCAATGTTTTTGTTGCCATCATCTAATGTCGACTTTTTTTGTTTTTTTAGCTCATCGCATCAACCCAACGTGACATTGTGCGAGCGCGAGCTTAGTGGAGAAGAGTTGTTCATAGTTGTCAGTCATACGTACATATGTGTAACTTTGTATAAAACAGTCAAGTAAACAATTATTTACATATAACTGCTGTCATATTTATTATATTTTAACCTTTGAGGAAACTCTCGATACTTTAAATGTCTCCTACAGTATTGCCATACCTTCATAATTACACTGAGGAGTTCATCACCAGTGATCTATTTGTTGCAAGGATAGTACCTCTTAAGGCACTAGAATAGTCATTCGGTTAAAGGAAAACCTCTTTTCACATTCTGAGGTAGTTTGTAATAGGCTATATATTTGGAAGATGTTACGAAATAACACAATGTAAAGTAAACTCTTCACACTTTACAATGCTGCCACTGGACCAAAAGGTATTTCCTGCCTCTTTAATAAAATTGAATGTTACCGCACATCTAAAATTATATAAATGGACCTGTTAATTTTGTCCAAGTGGCCGGTTTATATTCTAATTGTAGAAATTGAAAATATAGGTAAAGCATTAGTATAGCTAATAAAATTTATTTTTTTATTAGAAGGTGAACATTCTTATTTTTGTCTTTTCTATTACGTTTCAAGAACAAAGAAGACATCAAACAAGTTATTTTTAAAAAGTTGTGATTTTGTTATTTTATCTTTTACATATATAAAGCTAAACTGTCATTTTTTTTTCTAATTATATGAATCTATATAATTCCTAAAAAAAATTGCATTTTGAGTTCAATCTTAAGGCCTTTTATATAAGTCCATTTTTTTTATTTTTTTACAGATTCTCAAATCTCTTGAATATCATAGGATTTGAAGCATTCGAAGATTCGAGCATCCCATCTTTAATAAAAATATAAACGATTTAGGTGAGCTTGGGTTGGTTGGCACGTTGAGCAACTTTGAAATATCACTTCAACACAACACTAATAAAAGGTTGCCAACCTCTGATTTAGAGCATGCGGCGTGCCGGTGTGCAAGGGAGTGACCAAAATGAGCACACCATTATTACGGAACATCTTTATTAATGTGGTAAAACTTGAACAGGTTTTAGTAGCCGTAAATCCGACAGATTTTATTTAGTAATATATAAGAGAATCAACTTGTTACTAAGTCCAGAGCTATTAAAACCCCCCAAGCCCCTCCCTAGAGTCTTAAATACCAAGGACAATATTCAGAACATATATTAGGAAACATCCATGCTATCCAGAGCCCCCCTCGGCTCCAACTCCATTATTTCCGCAAAGCTGGCGACGCACACCTTCTCGCTGGCCGAGAATATCTTATCGAGCATGGATATCTCCTCCGTTCTAGCGGCCATCTTGTTCTCCGGCGTCCACGACTGATCCTGCTCGAGACGATAGGAACCGATGTAGGCGTGGGGTGGGCTGTCGCCCCAGTCCTGCCAACATTACACGAAGGAAGTTTTGTCAGTAGAAATATTGTTTAGAAAACAGTGTCTTCAATAATGCCACAATACAGTCGAGCCAGTTTAAAAAAAAAGTTAAACCATAGTACCAATGGCCTTGAAAAAATTAACAAACTTACCTTGCACCGTTGTTATTGATTTGTGTCACAATAGCGGATTATAATTATTTTTTTTGACACGTGTCTTATTGTCCATTGGGGTTATGCGCAGATTTAATTACACTTTAAGTGTTAAATATGAGTAAGGTTGAATTTAGAGGTAGTGTACCTACATCTGCATGGAGGGAGAAATAAAAAAAAACCTCAATACACTCAACCAGTATTCGAACCTCGATATCTCAGTCATTTGCAAACCGTTCTGTTGTGAAATGGATGTCTTAGACCGGTGGCTCCCGAATCCAGGGTTGCAAAAATGTTACCGAGGATTCCTGAAAGGTCTCAATAAAAAATAAATTTGTCAAAATTATGAAATAATGAAATTGTGACACTTAGGAATTATGAAGGATTACCGAAACACTGACAGAATGGTGTGATAAAGGCTTCCATATACACTCGACACACATTCAGTCAATCATCAATCACATAGGTTTGTCAAACAGAGTGTCTGTGTTTACCCTCCGCTCTCTCCCCCTCCCTGTCACCCTGTGACTTGCAAACATACCTGCTCCGAAAGCATGGAGAAATACTGCTGACCCGACGGCCTGCGATACAGGTGGTACACATGTCCCGGCATCTTGCGGAAGTTACAGGCGGCGTGGTGGAGGGAAGTGTTTTGGCGCGCCTCCAATAGCACTCTACGAGCCTGCTCCTGGAGGAACCGCACCTGTTCGGCAATCACCTGCAGCTTCCCACACGTGGTCGAGCGCACCAGTGTGTCGGCCTGTTCACAAAGAAACTCACTCTGCTCAAATTGGGGGGAGGTGCATAATAAACAACGGATTATTTCATCTTTGAACTGGATCTGTTCAATTAAGTTAGGTAGTTAATGAGTGCATTAATGTCCTCACACAAGGTAGGAGGAAGGTTAGAAATACCCACTTTGGTGGTCAAATGGTCCCTCACAATAGACTTAAAATGCCAATGACAGGGAGAATGGGGTTCAAATCTTGGTCAGGTGTACAGAGGGTGTGTTTTAACTCTTCTTCCATGCAACTGTGGGTACACTTAATCTAAATTAATCCATCCTTCCTAACGTGTTAGCGTAATTAGTAGGGCCTATGTGTGTGTATAACCCTAAAATGTATTAAGACGTAATGTTGGAACAAAAAAAGTTTAAATATGTTGACCCATTTCGTTATTTGTTAATTGACTGTTTATATTTTGATAAAAGTAAAAATATTGTCTTATTTTTGTTAATATTTGACTGATGCATACGAACATTAACACTTTCTAAGCACCGTTTTACGCCGATAAAACTAAAAAAAAACCTAGCACTAGTATGTTTTGTACTATCCGGGTAGTAAGCTATATACTCACAAATTTTAAACACAAATACTAAATAGTTTATCTATCCACCTAACCTGGGATTGAAAAGGGGTTCTCTAGACTCGTTGATTACCTCCCTTACCACTCGACTGTGAGATGTGAGCCAAGCTAGAGAGACGAGATGTCAACGTCCCCTACCTTCTGTATTTCCTTGGCTAGCTCCACCAGGTCCGAGGGTTCGCTGCGGGCGACCCTGAAGGCGTTCACGAGATTCACGCCCTGCGGTTGTGTGTTCCGCTCAACAAGTGCCACTGGAAATACATGTTATATGATGCTCAGTATGTAGCAACACATGTGACTAGTACTTGGTCCAAGAACGTTAATTAAATTATTATTACTACCCGTTCGGGTTATACGCACTTACGCTAATGTGTAATGGTAGGGTGATTGTGAGATGAAATTGAGGACCTACAGTTTAACGTGGGATCCTAACCACGGTGGAGGCCTGGCATTCCTCACATTCACAAGATGTCTTGTCAGAGGTGAAGGAAGGGTTTGGTAATCAGATAAATTTTTGCCGGGACCGAGGATTGAACCCCGGCCGCCAGCATAGAAGTCTGACACCTTAACCCCTAGACCACCAGGTCAACGTTATTAAAGATTTAGTAGTAAATAAAATATGATTTATAATATATAGATTTGGGATTGTCGGGAGAAACACGAGAGCAAGGTGAATGCGGGTGGAATGAGATATCTAAGAAATGTATTTGTAAGAGCTTTTATGGATAGTCAGGCATGTTGAGAGGACGAGTGTGGATCAAGTGACGAGACAAATATATGAAGGTAGAGTGTGTGGATCAAAAGGAAGGGGTAGGCCATGTATGAGGTGGCTAAATTCTGTAGATTCTTTTGTGATAAAGAGAAACATTAAGAGTTTTAAGAATAAAAGAGCATGTATGACTCGATGTAAGGATGTTGTTGAAGAGAAGGAAGTATGCGAAGATATGGAAATGTGGATAAAGTTAATGAGGACGGGTCAAGTAGGCCAACGGAGTTGTTTTTTTTAGCTATTGCGCGAGTCTTAATAGCCTACACTAACTAAACTCTACTGACACAATAAAAGCAAATTTCTAGGGCCTAGTAATAATAAAATTAACTTGATATTGTTAAATAGTTATATAGAAAAAAAATTCCTTAATCACAGAACATTAATACCAAGAACATAAATATTTAACAGAATGTCGCAACATGGCACCGAAAGTATTTTAATATGCTTGCAATGGTTAACATGTTTACTAGTACGGATACTTTAAAATAACAAAATGTACAAAATCTAACCTTTTAGGCACATATAACACATTTTCCATGTAATGTATACCCTATCTCTGGGATCTTGAAATATCTTTAACTATCATCTTTCAATTTTCTAAGCTTTATAGAATTATTTTACACTATATTAATCATTTTATAAATAGATATGTGCTTTTTTTGTTGAAACTTATGTATGGATGAGAACAAATATTGTATTGTTCATAATATGACAGATAGACAAATTTAAAAGAAACTCCCTTTTGCAGAACTATTCACGTTATTTCCGACGTCAAACTTAACGTTTTTAGATTTAATACCAAGTATTTTAGGAAATGAGTTATGAACTTGTGTAACTAGGGCCTAAACTTTACTTTACTTTACTTTACTTACTTGAGCCCTTCTTCTTACTGTCTGAAAATTCGGCCGGATCCATGATTAATTTACGTTTCATTCAAGTTTAACATAACCAACCTCCAATGGACAAAGTTAAGAGTAAAATCAAAATTATCATAAGGTATTTGGTAAAATAGTTTTACAGGATTTTATTTTTTATAAGATCTTAACACCATGGTGCGAGCTGTGAAGAAAGAATAAATTATTGAATCCCGCGTCTGTGTCAACTATCGAGGCCTTGAACTGTTATGTAATAGACATAACAAGCTGATAATAATAAATCGGATATAGCCACAGAATAGTATATTACTAGATAGACTGTGATGTGCACAATTAGGGATTAGCAAGAAGATTAGTATGCAAGCTTTCTATTTATTTAAGTGTTAAAATACGTTTTGTTAGCGCTAGTGTAGTGGCTTTAATTCGAACTGATGCCATTTGTTGTTTATAGAGGACTGGTCGCGTACAGAGCAAAGAAAAGATGTACGATTACATTTAATACCTTCTGGGCCAAAAAAAACGAAAAAGAGAGGACTCAATCGAATAGCGAGATTGAACTGGGAGCCGGGTAAAAACTCATGGCTTTGTCATATAAGTGCTATTTGATTTTGATTCGTGTTTTAGTTTAGACGCTACTTACTAGTATTATGTATAATGTAGGTGCCTATTTACTTAAATATATATGTTATCACAATAAAAATAAATTTAAACCCATGATTTTACAGCTTTAAATTGTTTTCATAAAATTCTAACTACTAGCTCAAATTACTCCGAAAAAATGGGGCTAATTTTGTCTGACAAACTTGTATTATAATTACCGGTAGGGAGTGATAGCAATTAAAATAGCGTCATTAAGGAACCTTAAAATGAAAACACGCAAGGTTTATTTAATTGATAAAAATGTATTGCTATTTTATTAATAACCTGCGTGCGTTTATCTTTAATCTAGTGGATGGATCTCGTCTCGACAATTTTAGAATTGTAAATTTTATATATATATATATGTATATATATGACGCTATATACATCATGCAAATAGTATTGGTCGGATGTAGCGTAGGTGTACATATGTGTGTGCATATATGAATATAATTATTAATTATATATATTCATGTTATATTATTATGCGTTATATATAAGCTTACCTATAAATAATATATAACATATGTATTTTATATATAATATATAAGTTATATTATCTCTATGCTTAAATACAATATATATTATATATAATGTGTGTTTATATAATATGTTTGTATTACATACTCATACATATTATTTAAACACGCTTATAATATATATGTATTATATATACTTATATATAATATGTATTTTATATAATATATGTGTGTTTATGAATGTGTATATATAATATATATTTATTACATATAATATATAAAAATATATATTTTCACTATACATATAGACTACTTCCATTATAGTATCGGTTTGACTCACAACTCAATTTATAGGCTAGTTTAGTGGTTTAAATGCGAGTGTACAACTTGGAGTTAGCAAATTTACGAAGAAGCTAACACAATCATATTTTAATACAATATTTTGCAACTTTTATTTTAAGACAGTACCAATAGAAATACACCAACGTATTCGTAATGATCCAAGCTCCCTTATGAAAAAAAAATAATCACGTTACGTTGAAATTTTGTAGAGATATTCTTATAAAACTACTTTTGTCTCATATTCCGCCATGTACTGGTTAGGGCAGTCAAGCCGGCTGCCTAGCAGACGACGCTTGATGGCCGTACACTTACTATACAGAGCTCTAAACTTATTACTTGTAGACTTGACACTATCCAATGCTACCAACATAGCTCATAAACCACTAAATAGTGACGACTTTAAAGTGGAAATTATATGGGAAATTTTATAATTCATACATTTTTTTATTTTATTTAGATTTTGTCTCACCTTAAACACTGGTATTAAAAC
The DNA here is from genome assembly GCA_902141375.1 of Timema poppense. Taxonomy (NCBI): domain Eukaryota; kingdom Metazoa; phylum Arthropoda; class Insecta; order Phasmatodea; family Timematidae; genus Timema; species Timema poppense. The sequence continues at coordinate 3,333 of CABFOV010007356.1, read as the reverse complement.
CTTAGGTAAGATTGTAACCTTGTTACAACACGTAAAGAAGAGGATGGTTTGGCTTACCGCTTCTTCCCCAGTTGACTCGTTGCGACAAGGCTCCACGTCACAACAATATAGCAGCACGACTCATTTCATACTGACCTGAGAGATCATAGTTTGTTGCTCACCTCTAAATGTGCCTCGCCCAATAAAATAATACAGTCGATATGCACAGGTTGGGTGCGCGCAGACAGCTGTGATTGAAAGATAACGGAACTATTGTTCGGCGCGCGTTTGAATTATGCCTGTACTGTGTGAGAATGTTCTAGAACAGTGCTACCCCCTTTACCCCTTTACCCCTCTACCCATCATTGCTTTGAGAACACATGACCCCAAGCGTGTGTATATAATGGCAGAACTCTGTAGTGCCAGCACACATTGCACTACGATCGCTAGGTGAGGCACTTTGGTCTTGGATAAATTTAGCTTTGTCAGCCTCATCTAGTATGGTCGTCAAAAGTCAGGAGTCAAATTCGATAGGATATACTTTCCCAAGTGGATGTTCCAGATCTGTGGCATAGCTAACTCCTAGTTCGTTTCACAATATTCTTTCACACAAATGCAGGTACACTCTCGCTAAATTCTAGCCAAATGAACTAATGGAAGCAAAACATTGAAAATACTAATTTTATACAAGAAATATTGAAACAAATATATAAGATAGTGGGAATATGAGTGTGGTTGAGTTTGGGGTAGATGTGTAGAAAATTTCTTATTTGGGTTTTTACATATCACAAAACTTTATAGTGAATTATACTAAGGGATGTATAATTGAAATGAATAAAAACACACCCGCTTCTGTGGCAGAATGGTCTAAGTCCAGGAAGTCCAACGTTTTTCATCCCAAGGGTTAAACCTCATTATCAATTTGAACTGCGGGCTGAAGATATATTTAGAAATCCCATCCCATACATGCACGCACTTTCACTAAACAACTTAGCATTACAAATATAATATTTATACTTTTTTTTACTAATCAAATAAATGCATATAAAAACGCAATCATGACCTTCTAAAATAAATAATATTGTTATTTATTATTTAATTTAGCATCACGTCTTTGTCTTGCCATCTATTTGGGTCACACGCGTATTCACTAATTAAACTTATGGGCTAGGGATGGGAAAGGTTGAACTTGTATTAAGTGAACCTGCATTTGCGTGGAGGGAGAGGGTAAAACCGTTTAGGAATAACCACCCCAGTTCACCCGAGCGAGATTCGAACCTCGATCTCCGGAGTGAAGCAGGGGAGTGCCCTTTCGTACCAATACTATTTGTAATGGTAAAGTAAATGGTCATGAACAAAGTGGCAGTAAAACTCGGGGAGGAAAGAATGAAAGCCATGATGTTTGAGGGGAGAAGGAAGAAGGAAGTAGAGGAAACACTACAGGAATGGAATGAGGAAGTTAAAGAGTGTGGAATGAAATTAAGCAAGGCAAAGTGTGAAGTGAGTATAATGACAAAAAGAGGATAAGGCCTGGTAGAGCTAAAGGTTGGGTGGAGTAGAGCTGAGAAAAGTACAGAACTTGAAATATATTGGAATCGTGATTGAGGAGAAAGGTGGAAGTAGGGAGGATTTAATGAACAGAGGACATCAGGTAGAGTTGATCTGTAAGAGACCTGTCACTGTCATGGCAAAGAGAAGTGCTCATTAAGTGTTGTACAGGGTGTACTTTGTACCTATTAATTGTCAGACATACAGCAGAAACATGGACAGTAAATGTAAGAGAGAATAGAAAAGTGGAGACCTTAAGAATACATTTTGTGAGGAAAATGTCAGATGTCGCGAGGAGAAACAAGGTTAGAAATGAAGTTATCCAGGAAAAGAAGGAGCACATGGAGTACTTGAGATAGTAGAGGAAGCAAGACTGAGATGGTATGGACATGTAATGAGGATGTTTATTATTATTATTAGCACCGCGTCTTACTACCCGTTCGGGTTATACGCACAATGAGGATGTTGAAGTACATGAGATAGTAGAGGACATAAGAGTGAAATGGCATGGTTTTGTGGTGAGGATGTTGGAGTATATGAGGTAGTAGAGGAAGCAAGGGTGAGATGGTGTGGACATGTAATGAGGATATTGAAGTACATGAGATAGTAGAGGACATAAGAGTGAAATGGTATGGTCTTGTAGTGAGGGTAGAAAGGGGAAGGATGCTAAAGAAAATTATGTAAATTAAGTATGTAGGGAAAAGACCACAAGGGAGAAAGAGATAGAACGAGCAGGTAACAGAAAGTCTGGAAGTGAGGGAATAACAAAGGGAGCAATTAAAGGAGGAAGAATGTTGGAAAGATAGAGGGAGATGGAGTCGTTAATTTACTAAACAGACCTAGCCCAAGCACTCTAAGCGCTGTCACACTTAGACACAAATGTACGAAATAAAAAGAGAGAGAAGAAGATGAACAGCTCACCCTGCGAAGATTCTTGTTTATCTGCTGATCGCACGTTACGTCTTCCTCTGACGAGTTTACACACTCACTCTGCTATTTGCGCCTTGAAAACATTGACTTGCTTTTTAACTTTACCTATTTCTTGTTTCCTATTCTAGATAGACAAATGGTACCGCATACTTTTTTAATCTCCGTCCTGACAGGAAGACTCCTGCAGGGCATTTTAGTAACTGAACCAAATAGCCTAAGTTGTTAATAGAAAACGAATTTACAAAAAAAAAGCTATTTCAAGATAAAAATAACTTTCTGACACTTAAGGAATATTTTTTGAATTGTTTTTGTTTCAACGTTAAATCCTTAAAACTCGTGAAATAAAATGTAAATACATAAACACAGGAAATCCTATCTTGAGCTGACGTCACAGATAGGCAACTCCCTTAATTTCCATGCAAGTTTGCTTAAGGGCCTCATTTTCAGTGAATTTGGGCCACATTTAGCTCGCAATAAACTGGATTGCTGATTACAGGAAGATACCTGTCGAGTGTACTGAAGATGGTTTTTCCTCAATTGCTCTCCACTCTTCCGTCACACAAATGTGAGTACACTTCCTCTAGATTCAACCTTATTAATCCCTAGCACATTAGTGTAACTAGTACACACGTATGTAAATAAAACTTGTGGTAAGACGCGATGACGAGAAATAATGCAAAGTGCTAAGGGTCCCCCACAAGCTCTATATTAAATGCACAGTCCTAGTTTGTGTGGACATCTTTTTCGGCAGATCTCAGGTAGGATTCCCTCGGCGCGTCTCGCGTCTGCAACCAGCGACCGGACTGGTTTCCATAGTTTGTTATGTGGCCAGTTCTTTCGAGGTGACCGGACTGGTTTCCATAGTTTGTTATGTGG
>CABFOV010007355.1:17573-28974 GCA_902141375.1 Timema poppense | reverse complement strand
AGATCTTATAAAGTTAGGTGTTATGAAGTTAAGAAATTTAGTTTAGGAGTTGTGACTTTAGGTCTTATAATTTTAGGTCCACGGCCGCATGTCCATCTCACCCACTAGAAACAGATGGACAACTTATACATTCAAACTTAGCAAACTATACAAAATTTATACACGCTATAGCAATCAATTTGAAGTTTGGGCTCTCAAAAATTGTGTATTATGTTTATTAACATATTAATGCGACTTTTAATATACACTGTACACTGTCACTTACAATGAATAGGTTGGAGATCTAATACTTTCAAAGATGATCTTCCCGAGTACATAGGTTTATACAAAAATATTCCTTGTTTGCATGTGAATGTGTATGAACTTTTATAAACAATTAAGCCTACTCATCTTTAATATAGTAAAAGCTAAAACTCAATAATCATAATAAATTAATATACAATAATTTTATAAATTAAAATACTGGTAATTATAAAGGAGGGGGAATTCTAGAATATATTCAAGGCACATTTAAGTTTGCCATGTAAAGTAAATACCATTTTAGTTTAAACCTAAAAAATACATTTATGCTTCATCGCTGTCCCAGTACAAGGGTGTGGCTCCATCAATTGTGAAGTAGTGTTTAGTGGATGGCTCAGGTAGCTCAAAGTTATGAGAGTGAGTAGTTGGACTTATAGGTGGAGGAGATGACACAGGGGACGATGAAGATGATGAAGTTAGTCTTATTAAAAACTGCTCATCATCATGCAGTTCGTCTGCTTTCCATATGTCCTTTTCAATTTTGTTGATGTGAATTATATAATTGAAACAGTTTTATACAGGAACCTTTTCACACGTGGCAGATATTAAGGACTTCATATCTTCAACCTTAAAACTAGCCTTGTTCATTTTAATCAATGTTTTTACCTGAGTCCACACCATATCTATAGGGTAAAGTTCACAATGATACGGAGATAAACAAATGACTTTTCAATCCACCACCTTCGCCATCTCATCCACTTTGTATTTTTCAAATGTGTGTTTGTGTTGCGAAACCAAATACAGCATTTCCCGTTTCAACATTTTGTCATCAACATCAATGTTCTTATGGATAAGCCACTCAGCTATTTGAGCTTTACGTCATGATGTGGTCGAGATCGCTTTACACCTTCTGCTGCGATAGGCTGCATTATCGTTTACGATAACAGCTCCTTCAGGCATATTAGGGAGTAATTGCAATTTTCTTGTTACCGTTTCCATGATAAACAGTTTAAAAAATTAACACTAAACACTATGAATCAATAGTAAATAATATATAAAATGATCATCCCATATAAAGTAAAATAATTATAACTAAAAATATAAGGAAAAAATTAAAATATAATATGAACAAACATTTGATAAAAATGATTAAGCCACCAAACACTCTTAGCACTTTGTAGGTCCACGCCAAATTAATGAGCGTAACAACTGGAGAGAAGCTTCTTGGATGGATGTCAAAACGCTGCATTTTGCTTTTCCAAGAGGACTGTTATCAGTAGGATTCATTGGTGTGAAGTCAGCAGTGTTATATTTATGTTTACATTGAGTGCTACGCCTGAAGACCGTGTTTCGACTTTCAGCATCTTTCACTAGCTTTCACTGATTTAAATCAATATAACAGAGTAGAGTGGCTAAGAGTATGTTCACCAGTATTTTCCTTAAACTATGGAAAAATAACCTGTTAAAATTAACCTCAGATAATTATTTTGTATTAGGTGGGTGTACTTTTCTAACACGTTGATTATATCAATATACGACCTACAAACTACCCTAATACTAATAAAACACAACATCCAGTCCCCTAGCCGACAATTTACCAAAGATAAATCTCAGGCCATCCCAATACCAGACCTCTATCTCAGTTGGCTCACGCTCTACTGACTGTTCTAAAGTGTTTAATTAATGCCAGTGAATTTGACCAGGATTAGAACCCGGGCCTGATTAGAAACGGTGGCAAAGTGTGAATGCGAGTGTAAAACCTTAGACTGCCCAGCCACCTACTTCTGTGGGTAACTGGTTTCTTAATTCAAAAGCACAGTGTAATAAAATTTGGAGTTGCATATAAAATGTATTCTCAAATTTTTAGCATTATCTCGGCAAGTACAATAAAACCATCTTTACTAAACTATGATTACAAACGAAGACGAGTATGGTGAATGTTTAAGGGGCTAACCTTGTATTTTGTGAAACCAATATCAATTTTGATGTGAATGGGATGAATTAACGCTTCAGTTCTCAACACTACAACTGTATAACATTACTCTGCTCTTCAAGACCGGACAGAGCTTAAAGTGAACTACACCCTCTTCANGTTCTCAACACTACAACTGTATAACATTACTCTGCTCTTCAAGACCGGACAGAGCTTAAAGTGAACTACACCCTCTTCAACTTCAAAATGCTACCACACATAAATGGAGGGGCGCTATTGGCCCAAATTTTTTTTCAAAAATAAATTTGAGCTTTTCTTATAATTTCTTAAACATAAAGTACCTAAGCAAAATCAAAAGAAAAAAAAGTTCCGACAAGACAACTTTTTCATGTTTTAGTTTAAATATTTCTGGAGGTATATAATACGTTTCAATTTTTTTTAGCATTATATAAAAGATATTCCTTTCAGACTCTGCAGATGTTGCTTATAACTATTATAACAGCCACTATAAAATTACTGGCCTTTCCACACATCTGGAACTAGACTTATGACGTGATACATTTGGAACCTCATGAAACTTTGACACATTGCATATTTTAATATTTTGAAAAGAAAAGTGATTTAAAAACATTTATGGTGGTTTAAATCGATTTTACAAGATGCATAAATGTATCTTCATTAATATTCCATGCTTATTTCATAGAAATAACGACGTTCAAATTTAAGATACAAAATGGCAACTCCGCTTGGTAGAAAAAGGACAGCGCTAACGGAGAGACCAATGGGTTGGAAAGAGATGGTAATAGTCCATAAGAGCCTGTACTGCAATTTGAGAGTGGAACAGCCTATAGACTTACTAGCTGGTATTACACCTATAGACATGGTTGGTCTGGTTTTCTCTTCAAAAGATCGTTTTATGCACTATATTATGGTGATGGACTTCAAATTACATTTAAATGATTGATTTTGGGTTCTGTTTTTTATCAATTATGATTTGCCTTGCCACTTTTCTTGTTTCTTCTCCCTGACCAAAGAATAGGAAAATGTGCTAATTAGATCTAGAATTGTTTCTACAACTGGCGAGCCACACGGGAGGCATGCTGCTATGAGGCCACTATCTGGAAAATCCACATTCTCTCTTCTCCCACCAGACACAAAGTTACATTGACAACAATAATCCTATTTGACGATCCAACATACCTAACTTGGACTTTTCTCAATGACATCTCTTCATTGGATACATTGCTTTATGACAGTACAGGTTGACTGAAAATTATTGACACATAATTTAAAAGAATTTTCCCTAAAAAAGAAATAAAAACAAAAACACGATAAAAAACATGCAAAATATTTAATTTTATGTAATATCATCAAAATATGCGGTATTCAGTAAAATGTGTAAAATTAAAATTGAAAATACAGTCCCAAACAACCTAATTCGCCGACATTTCAGTTTTCACATGTATAACTGGCAGGATAGAAATATGTAATTACCTAAAAATCGGGGTTCTAATAATAAGCCTACGAATTTAATATTCAGAAAAATTCAGAGTAAACAAAATTAAATTTAAAAAGGAAAGGTTTTATTTAATTCTATGAAAGTGCTTGCTTTTTAATAAGTTTATCACTCCCTCAAGCAAATTTCGACAGTGTTACTCGCACTGCTGATTCGGTTTCTTTTGTTTGTTTTTAATCAAGTCTATGTTGAAAATTCTAATTCACACAAATGGGTCATAGTAATAGTATTTTTTACTTAATCTTCTTTATTCCTAATCCAAAATTATGACATTTAATTTCTTAAAATCATCCTTCATTGTAAATATACTAAGCTGCAGCTGCAAACAAGGTGTGTTTCGACATCGACATCATATAATTAATTGATCAACACCTAATTAATATTACACTAATTATAAGCTTGTTAGATTGAATGGTAGCTTAAATCTTTGATAACATCCACTTTCTTTTAGCACCACATCGCATCTTACTAACCTTTCAGGTTAAAAATGCTTTTGTACTAATTATGCTAATGGTTTTAGGGATTAGGAAACTTACATTATAGATTAAATGTACCTGCATTTGCATGGAGGGCTAGTAGAAAACCATTTTGTAAAAACCATCATTAGTACAGCCGGCCGAGATTTGAACTTCACTCTCATTGGCAATATAGTCATCTGCAAGAGTAGTGCATCAGACCATGTGGCCACTGAAGCGGCGGCTATATCCACTTGTTTATTCTATTAATTACCTTCATTTTTATCTCTCTCACTTACTCAATCTTAACCTCACTTTTGCATTTCCAATTTGCTTGTTATTTAATTACCCACTTGAACCCTAATTTTAACCATTGTTTTTTCTCAGACCTGATGATGATGCACTGGTATTAAAACTATTCATCACAAACTAGAATGACAATGTAATCAACCTACAAATGGGAAGAAGAGCCTACCAAAGATAAGAGGCTAATTGTTGATGTTCATTTTCAACTACTTATAACTCTTTTATTATATTATCAACTTTATCACATATTGATATATTTTATTACCTGGTTCAATTGTCAAGTTTACCACATTGTAAAATTATTATAACATGTTATTCTCTAATATTGTTGACTTTATGTACCTGTACTTAATATTTTTATCGTTATTTTTGCAATCTAATTGCCATTTATAATTTTAGTATATTATTTATAGGCCTATATTAATATTTAAACTTATTATAACCATTATTGTCATAATCTCAAATATTCTTATTCATAATTACCCACTTATTGTTCTTTGTTTTGAAGCATCTATGCAAAGCAACAAATTTTGATTTTTATCCTAAATTAAACCTTCCTTAACCATTTATATGGTATATAGGTTGATTACTTTTAAGTCTTGTTTGCCATAGCATAGTCTTTTGAAACACATGCATATCTTCAATATGTTGAATAATTACTTTTTCCCTTGTTTAAAATTTAATTCTTTAAGAATACCGAAAATATCAGTAAAATATGCCAGTTTTGTTACAGAAGTATCATCTTTAAACATATTTACTAAATCATATTGCTTTTCAACTAGAAAGATGTGAATCAAATTCCCGAGTTCATACATCCTGTTTAGTAGTTTACCTCCAGATAACCAACAAACATGCAATGATGCAAATATTTCAAAAAAGTATGTTATTCCATGAGCTTCCTTTAATAAAATTCAAATGACTAACTAAGCATACATTTTTTTACACCCTTGAGATTCAGCGAAATTCTTGTGGATGCCAAAGCTTTGTGGTGTATAAGAGTGATTCCAAAAAGCACTGTTATTAGTAGCTTCCAAAGATCTTTTAATAACTCAACTATGTTTTATAGTCATATTTGCAGTTCCATCATTTGTAATTCCTTTACAAATGAAGGGTACAGGAGGAAAGCCACATAACACACATTTTCCAGAACTACTTTTATATCTCAAACACTCCTTGAGGATAACAGAAAATTATTTTTTTATTAATTTAAATATGACAGACCTTTTAACCACAATATAAAGTGCATAAGTGGATAGGGAATGAATTAATTAGGGAGGGTTAAAAAGTGTATACCATTAGAAGAGAAAAAGGCTACTGTAGTTAGGTCATGTGATGAGAATGGAGAAGGACAGAATGCCTAAGAAAGCCTTACATAACGAAGAGAAAGGTAGAAGACCCATTGGAAGACTACGTACCAGATGGATGGACCAAGTGCATAAGGTCATGGAAACTAAAGGAGTGGACTGGAAACGCGTGGCTGAGGGAGAAGTTTGGAAAGATTGACATGAATGGAAGAGGATGTGCCAGATGACCCGCAGAGGGAAGAATGTAAAATGATGATGATGATGATGATAACGTGCATTGGACAAGTTTCATGATTGTCTGGGAGTATTAACTCAATTCTGAGTTGAAATGGGCCTTTCCTCCTTTTCCCCATGTCATGTACCCTACAGCTGTTTAATTTATATTGACCAACAATGCACTTTTCTAATTCAGTAGAACCATCAAAGCCAGTTGTATATGAAATTCATTTTGCCACACTTATCTGATTTCAGTTGATATATAAGCCATATTTTCTTTATACACACTGATATGCAATTAAATGGGATTACAAGGCTTTTTCATTAAAAGCTCTAGAATGACTAAGAAATTGTGCCATTAACTGGAACTCTTTTTTTTCTTAAGTGTCTTTTCAATTTTGTAAGTTTTAAACTTACATTTGCAAGAATATTATTAAAACTAATACATTGAGGTAGGTATGACATTTTTGTTAGGGTTCAAACATTTGATAAAACCCTATTTTAAATAACCCTGACTATTATGTCTTCAACTTAATTTTTTCTTTTTAGACTGCAGCTCTAAAACGAAGTCACTGTTTACAAATTATAGTCAACATTTTTCATGATAGTGTCATTATTTACATTTTCAGATACACTTGTTGAATTTAAACAAGCTGTGGTTTTTTTACGTTGTCATTTTTTGTCTTTTAGTAATAAAACACCTATGTGTATATTACCTGTATAGGTATTAAGAGAGAGTGATAAAATAATAATAATAAACCTATTTATTTTGGGGATGGTTTTTATTAGTTCGATTTAAATTTTACAATTGTTGTGAACTGAAAAAAGTATCACTCAATAACTTATTTTGTTGTGTCTCACTGTTCAGTCGGCCCTTGTACCTTTCCTCCGCACTTGCACAGATGGCGCCAACCACCCCCTCTACTGCCTGGGCCGCTGCACACTTCATGTTCTCTGAGCCATCCATGACAAGTTCCCCACTGTACTCAGTGTCACTGAGAACTCTTTCTATTGGCCCGCTTGGTGGCCACTTTCTCTCACATTCTCATGCACCAATGAGAACTCCCATTTTCTCCTATTGGACAAGGGCAGGCAGCAGTGGACGGTATTTAACACGATAGGTCAAAGGTCAGTCAGTGAGTGACTACCCAACCCGGGTGTGCCACCTCTTCTAAGAAGCAAAAATAAATTGTCAAAATCATAAAGATCAATATTGTATAATATCCTCTCGCTCCTTTACCTCCCACCGCGACCCAAATTGCCAGGACATCCTTCTGTTCCACTGTGACTAACGTTGCCAGGACTCTTCGCCAACATATTTCCTACCTCTACTCACATGTTACTTCATCGAGACATCAACCAATTACCCCCGAAGCTGCAAGTAAGGGATAATAGTTCCATAAATTTGTATGAAAATCAATATTACTTATTCGAGAGTTTGAGCACACTTTGAGCCTTTAGTTTTATGGCTTTCAGTTTAAAAGCAAACATAACTCTCCTGTAGAATTCAACTGGCTATTGAACTGTGTATATTGGAACACCATCACTTGTATCTGTTCTAGGCCAATGTAATTGAAACTGCTGAACAGACTTTCCTTGCCTAACCAACTGTACAGAGAATGTGGGCTGGAATACCACTATTTCTAAAAACAAACACTATGCAGTCAGTAATCATGGACACAACTTGCAAATATACGTGTGTGAGTCAGGATAAATATTTTAAATTGATGTATTCAACAACAAAAATGAAACAGACTTGTCCTCATTTTACTATCTCTGTCTGACTTTTTTAGGGTGAACAGGGCATGGCCGTACCTGTTTAAGTATGATACAAAGCTAAGTGCTAAACATTTGTATTTTATAACTTCGTTTACTGACAATTTAGATTTCATCTCCTTTTGTCATTGTGACTCACTAAATTTATTTCATGACCAATCAATGGGTCATATATAACCTTAAGTTTTAAAACCACTGATTCTGGAAATAACTTGGTTATGTTTTGATTTTTACTTATAAATAGGATTTTTTATGCCAAGAAAAGTAATTTTAAAATACACTAGCTGCAGCCCAAGGGTAGCTTAGTTACTTGACCAGGTTTGGACTTTTTTTTCTTCTTATTTAAATTAGTTACAAACTACTATGGACCTTCAGTTTGGTCCATACTAAAATATCGGAAAATAAATAGAATGTGCTAAAGCATAGGCCCAAACAACATTTGACATGACTACTGTATATGACCAAATATTAGATTTTAAAAATAGGTTACTTGATCTTGATAAAAAGGAAGTAATCTTGGATTGAAGTGTGGAAATTGTTTGGCCAAGTTTAGACCTTTAGGGGTGCAGTACAACCAGTATTTTAAGCAATGTTTGCCGCCTACAACAAAACAATGACTGACTACCCCTGTCTTGGATTCACATTTAGAAACGATGTAATTTACAACTCTTTGCACCTGATAATAGCTGCCTATCATCATCAAATTCTTATACAAGTAGGTAATCATGTAGAAATAAAAGATTTTTTTTTTAGTATCGCGTCTTACTACCTTTTCAGAGTATACACACATGTACTAATTACACAAATGAGTTAGGGGTGAAGATGGCTGAATTTAAATGTGTACCTGCATTTATGTAGAGCGAGAGTGGAAAACCATTTGAGAAAAACCACCCTTAGTCTACCCAACCGAGATTCAAACCCCGATCTTCCTGTCATCTGTGGTCTAGTCTATTACTAGAGTAATGCCTTAGACCAGGGGTGGCGAAACTTTTCCAACCAGTATGCCACTTAAGGACTAGCTGAATTTTGGACTAGTCCAGTGTGCCACCTCTTATTTACCTTTTGACTATTTAAAAATCAAAATTTGTTGAAATACTATGAAATGTAATGAATATTCAATAACTTGGTAAACCATTGATAACACCTTAGGTGAAGAAAAAAACTAAATTTTTATATTTGTAGAAATAAAAAACTTACATAAGCTTGAAACAAGTTGTATATAGGATTTTTATGTTCGGTTCATTACTTGGTTTCAATAACAGACAAGGTATCAAGCCAAGAAGATTCCTAAGAGTTGGTTTCACAAAGTTCCTTGTGACATGACATTGAATGACACAGCTGTTGAAATAGTATTGAATTCAAAAAATTGTACCACACTGGGAAAAGTTTTATTTAATTTAAATATTTTTCATGTTTGTGTGCCATAGAATCGCCATACCTGCATTGGACCATGCAGCCAGCGAAGCAGGTAATAAGGGTTTACTAAGCCTTTTGGTAGGATTTAAACTATAATGTGCTTTCCAGGTGATCTTACCTTGGACACAAGTTTCTCCGCTACATGTCGCATAGGTCAGTGCTTAAATGAGAAACATACCTGCATCAGCAAGCATGTATACAAAATTTCCCCTCTGTTCTAGTAGAAAGAAATGTAGACAGCAAAGTGCACCAACACACTATTTTGGGCAGCAATAATAGCCTAAAATTAGGAATATTGTATATTCATATTTATCATATAAAATTAGTAAATTGTTTCAGAAAGCACCTATCTAATTACTTTTACTCAAAATTGGAAAAATTTGACAACCTGTGGTTTCTGGCTTAACTGAATAGCTCATTGGTGTGAAAAACCTTTATCAGAAGATCAGAGTGAGTATTTAAGCTTTTACAAGGTGTGATGTNAATGATATTTTCTTACCTTAGAAATATAGGAGTATGAAATCACATAAAAGTCACATCCACATCAAAACACAGCAAACCCTACAAAACAGCCAACGTAAAGATGTAATTTTCCCTAAAATTACACATGTCTCACTGTTCCATATGTCTCACTGTACCTACGTTTCCCCTACTAATATTTTATCTAAAGAATTTGTACTATAATTTTGAATAATTAAATTATGTATTATTTCCAGCAAGATGAAATATAAAATATACCACTCATTCTATATGTAATAAAATGGCCATAAAACACAGTCATTTTTTCCCCTATTTTTACTAAATGTGTCTGATAGTTTCAACTAAATATAACCTTACAAAGTAAGAAGTAAAGAAGAATAGCAGAACATTAGCCATCTTAATATCGCCATTACAGTTCACCCAGACCAATGCCATTCAATTTATCAGAATCCACCAATTTATTGATATATTATAGCTTTTGATATATAAAATGGTAAATCAATATGTTTATGAAAATTTCCATCCCTATATAAGACATGTTAGAAGCATTAATTCATGAAATAGAAATAAAATACAGATTCAAATGTATGTATATCTGTATTTGATTCATATGAATGTGGTTAATGTTCTTAGTGTCAAAAGCCCTATGGAGGGTTAAATAAAGTTACTTTTACTCAACCTTAATTTCAATAATACTTATTAGTTGCCTTTGGGTTTCATAACTAAATTAGTCACAATAAGAGACTAGAAAGAAGAAACATGATTGTGTGGTTGACACTGATTACAACATAATGTGAGATAATATTATTACTAGATTTATGTTCTCAAAATTCTTAAGACACAACTTTCCTAGTAATATTGTAGCAAGCGTTTTAGTTAACACTAGAGATTCAAATTATGTAAACAAGGTAAATAAACAAAAGAAGAGATCACTTGAAATTAGAAGATAGAAATGCATGTTGACATATAAGTTTAATGTGGCAAGAAACCAAGCTAGCACATAGAGTAACATCAGAACACAATCCAGTATTTCCTAAAACAGCCTATTGTGTCGGCCAAGATAATTATTATTATTAGCACCGCGTCTTACTACCCGTTCGGGTTATACGCACTTATGCTAATGTGTAATGGTAGGGTGATTGTGAGATGAAATGGAGAACCTAGAGTTTAACGTGGAATCCGAACCACTATTATAAGAAATGAGGACTATTTGTGCTAGTGAAGTTAGGTTACAAAGGGCTCTGGTCATAAATTGACCAGCCAAATATATAGGGAAAATTCCAATTCAGGGTTCTAGGCCTTGACTTAACATGGGCTGGCAGACAACCAATAGGTCTAAGCCGGAATCATGAAAAACACAACCATGTAAGGCTTACAATGAATGAAGAGGGTGTTGAACTGCCTCAAAAATGAAAGTTAGTTTTGAAGCAGGCCCCACCAGAAGGGCAGAAACAACCTACAAGTTTAGCACCGCAAACAGGTGAACAACACAAGTTAAATAACATGGAATGTGAGACATGCCAGATGGGCAGAAACAACCTACAAGTTGAGCACCGCAAACAGGTGAACAACACAAGTTAAATAACATGGAATGTGAGACACGCCAGATGGGCAGAAATAACCTACAAGTTGAGCACCGCAAACTGGTGAACAACACAAGTTAAATAACATGGAATGTGAGACATGCCAGATGGGCAGAAACAACCTACAAGTTGAGCACCGCAAACAGGTGAACAACACAAGTTAAATAACATGGAAT
>CABFOV010007354.1:9697-23794 GCA_902141375.1 Timema poppense | reverse complement strand
CCAGGCCTCCACCGTGGTTCGGATCCCACGTTAAACTGTAGGTCCTTCATTTCATCTCACAATCATCCTACCATTACACATTAGCGTAAGTGCGTATAACCCGAACGGGTAGTAAGACGCGGTGCTAATAATAAAGATGAAATGTGCCCACATTGGTGTGGAGGGAGATTGGTGAACCACTGTCATTGCACCGGGTCGAGGTTCAAACCGGACACCTTGGTTTCCCTGTCCACTGATGCAGGTTGGCGGACAGATAAATAACACGACGCGTGTGTTTGTGCGACACAGGTGATCGACATGAACGACTACCAGAAGAACAGGTTTGCCAACAAAGTGATCGAGTCTCTGTTCAACACGGTGTCTGGCAAGCAGATCGCCGTGCTGGGGTTTGCGTTCAAGAAGAACACGGGGGACACTCGAGAGTCCCCTGCGATACATGTCGCCACAAAGCTCTTGTTGGAGGGGGCAAAGCTGCACATCTATGACCCAAAGGTGGGTTTTTGATAGTTTTATGTCTGGTTATAATTATGTTGGTCCAAAATACTAGCAAGCATTATAACATAGAGGAGATGTTTTATTTCATCTTGTTCGAATTAATAAAAGTTGGTTGGATCTCTAATATCCCGAGTAATTGTCGGAGAACTGTTTGGTAACCCTCAGGTGGACCACTCGCAGATCCTCGAGGATCTAACACACCCCAGCGTGACGGAGGAACCAGAGCAAGTGCGCAGCAACCTTGTCCTTCACTCGGACCCCTACTCGGCCACCGCGGGGACCCACGCCATCGTGCTTTGCACGGAGTGGGACGAGTTTATGGTGGGTGATACTCTGTCTGTCGGGGTTTGAAACCATGGTAACCATCTGGGAGGAGTCGATCCCAATACACCCCACCAGGAAACATTTGACAGACAACAGGGCCTGACAGTTGTGTCAAAAGGACATGTTTACTAACCTCCCACCGTCTCGCTCCGCTACCAAGCCAAGCCCGCTAAACTACCCCCTGCACAAAAGTCTAGGGGCCTTGATACAAAACTGTGTTCCTTATCTTTGTCCAGTGACACCAGTGTACAAAGAATTTTTCTTCCCTTAATTATTTCAGATGTTGGATTTTGGCCGGATCTACGGTTCTATGATGAAGCCGGCGTACATCTTTGACGGTCGTAAGATCTTGGATCACGAGAGTTTGATAAAGGTGGGTTTCGAAGTCCAGACCATTGGGAGGCGACTGGTGAGGGCCGGCCTCGCGAGAAGCTGTGGGAGTATAGCGCAAGTGTAGTCATCCTGGGTGGATGCCCCAACTCGGAAACAACGCGCTATTCGAGTCGAGCAGCGTGTTTGTGCTGACATCCTGACCAGTGCGTCATAAGAGACCTAAATTGACAGCTGGGCCATTTATTAGCTCTGCTGTCATGTATTCAAGTGTCAAGTAATAACAGTAATAACAGTGTATTCCATGTTGACCAGAACAGATTCCGTTGAATTGTGTAAAAAGGCCCTGCATATGAAGATTGGACTGTATTATTTGTCCTAACTTCTGTTTATTCCACTAATAATTGCCGGAAAGAGGAATAAGAACAGGCTTCACACTGCTACCACTCCCTCAACCTAGATTCCAATCAGAACTCCAGAATGAGAGTCGCACAACGCAATTCTTCACATTCTTTTCATCGTAAGTCATTTTGTGTTTGCTCTTTTTTAGAAATCCTTTCATTTGTGAGCAAAAGTAGCAACTTACCTCCTGTGGCTTTATGAGCTCGAAGGTTCAATGTTACGTGTACCCAAGTACGCCACAAATCCCTCTTCTCTAGCTAGTACTATCCAGTCCACCTCACTACAC
Source organism: Timema poppense (assembly GCA_902141375.1). Classification (NCBI taxonomy): domain Eukaryota; kingdom Metazoa; phylum Arthropoda; class Insecta; order Phasmatodea; family Timematidae; genus Timema; species Timema poppense. The sequence continues at coordinate 21,957 of CABFOV010007354.1, read as the reverse complement.
TGTCCCTCTCTAGCTAGTACTATCCAGTCCACCTCACTACACTGTCTCTCTAGCTAGTACTATCCAGTCCACCTCACTACACTGTCCCTCTCTAGCTAGTACTATCCAGTCCACCTCACTACACTGTCCCTCTCTAGCTAGTACTATCCAGTCCACCTCACTACACTGTCCCTCTCTAGCTAGTACTATCCAGTCCACCTCACTAAACCCTCGACATCAGCTCTTGGCTGCGTATCTTGAATTAGTTTATTTTATTATTACCATATCAGGGACTTGTTTTTCCTTGTTTTATTGTGTTGGTTCCATGTAAAGTGTACAGCTGCCAACCTGTGAGGTGGCCTCGTCTTGGTGTTTGAGGTGTTGGTCGCACAAGTATTATCTTTGTTCAAATTGTAAATCATGTCTTGTCACTATATCTACAAGTGAAATATATTCCAGTATTGCTACATTGTATATTTTTTTAAATCATAAAGCTGCACCATAGTGGAACCAAGCAAGGTAGCAGTCTTACCTTGACTGGTTACACTATGACTATCTTATAAGCGACACCATAGTGGAACCAAGCAAGGTAGCATTTTAATTTTTAAATCTTGAATTCGCACAGGCTTAGCTCATACAAGTTGAGATTTTTAAACTGACTTTTATAATTTTTTTGTACATTTATTAAATTGTTTGTGTGAATCCTAGATTTTCAATTAACATGTTACAATGCTTGATCAAAATAACAAATAAATTATAGATATTAAATTTGTAAATTTATCAGAGGTCAAATAATGGATCCATGCCAATTTTCTCAAAAGTTTGACTTTTATATACAAATCTCAAGCTATATTTAATCAAATTCGGAATTTATTTGGCATTTAAATGGTTTGAAATTTGTGTCTACAGTTTACAATTAAAAAGTTTATTATGTATAAGTTTTTACTTGTTGACTACTGTTGAAATATATTGAAAATCATGTTCCAATCGCAGTGTTTCACTATCATTTCAATTACTGAAAGATTATATATATATATATATATATTTGACTGCACCAAATGTGCAGACAGCCCACGATCTGGCCTTCAGTTTGTATTACAACCTCCACAGCCAGGGGTCTCTCCTTCCTATCCAACTTGGTGAAAATTCCAATATCATATACAATGTACAGTGTCTCTACTGTTTCAAGTGACGCCGAATATACGGAACAATCCGGTCCAAGTTTTACATGTGGGAGTCGGAGATCCACAAACCAGAGAGGACATCAGAATACCTGTTTGTTTGACTAATATTCATACAACCATGTGCAGTTGTAACCAAGGACTGCCCACTAATCACAGGGTGTATATAACAGACACTTGCAGCTTCAGGGGGAACTGGTTAGTGTCGTCTCTTGAGTTCAGACACGAGTGGGTGGGGGAAATGTCTGCGAGAGTGTCCCGACGTTAGTCACGGTGGGAGGTAGGATGGAGTCCTGGCAACGTTAGTCGCGGTGGGAGGTAGGATGGAGTCCTGGCAACGTGAGTCGCGGTGGGAGGTAGGATGGAGTCCCGGCAACGTGAGTCGCGGTGGGAGGTAGGATGGAGTCCCGGCAACGTGAGTCGCGGTGGGAGGTAGGATGGAGTCCTGGCAATGTTAATCGCGGTGGGTAAAGGATTACAGTGGAAAGAGATGGGGTTAAAACAATATTGCTCTTTCAAACAGGTGGGACACCCGGGTTGGGTAACCATTTCCCGAGAGGAACCACCGTGTAAAATACCCTCCACTGCTGCCTGGCCTTGTCCAATGGGAGAAAAGTGAGCTTCCCATTGGTGCGGTAAGCCAATCTAGCCAATAGAAAGAGGAGTTCTCATGGGCGCTGAGTGCAGTGGGGAAATCGTCCCAGACAGCGGAGAGGGTGGTTAGCGCGGTCAGCGCAAGTGATTTAAAATATTATCATTAATTTTATATTTCTTTTCTTAGAAATGTCGATAGTTAAAAAACCTGAACAGCTTTGCATTTGAAAAAAATCTGCCCATGACTTATTTTACATCTGGATGTGTGGTAGCTGTGATGGAATAAGAGCTTGTGTTGGCACGCTGACGTTCGAACTTGCATTATGTTCACTACATGCACTTCTATCATAAAATAACCCTTAATCAGTGTGTTTAATGTGAACCGCATTAGAGAGTAATTCAAAAGGAGTTTATTTTTTACCATTGAACATTTTTGTTTCACTTATGATATTATTCATTTCTTGGAGACATGTGAAACGTTCAAGGACAAATAATGTATTTACAAACATAAGCTATACATCATATATGTATCCTGTGTGGATCTTAAGGTCGAAATGTATATTGGGTGGATCTTAAGGTCGAAATGTATATTGGGTGGATCTTAAGGTTGAAATGTATTAACACTTGTTTGCTGTTTAAGGAAAATTGAAATACCTCTTTTAATGCAAATGGCCGGCGTTTAAAAGACTGGATCAAATTGGATCAATCCATATTTACCAGTCAAATTCCAATCTGTGTCTTTCTTCTCGACCATTTCCGCTTGGCCCGGGCCCAGCCCACACACTGTATCTGCCTTGAGGGTCCTCAAAATAGCGACATTGGTGGGATGGAACCCGTCGAGGGCCATGTGGAAACTGTGCGTCGGAGGCCAGTTGGTCTCCCCGGTCAACTTGCGATAGTTCAGATCTCCTTTGAACAGCACGAGGCTACTTTCCCTCAGAAGGTCGTACAAGTTAGGGTCCCTCTTCTCCATTGCCGAGAACACGTAAGGCAGAGTCCAGAAGTCTGAGTTCAGCAACTCCCACACCCCAGACTTGATGTAGCCTTGCCACCGTGAAGCAAGCTCTGGTACGCTCTGCGAGTATGACCCCACTTCACCCAGCGTGTTCACGGTCCACTCGACGTCACCGAGCATGGCATCCGAGACGAACCACGGCATTGTCTTTGCGTGGAAGCGGATCTTGCTGACCAGACCGAAGGTGCAGAGAAAGTCGGCCAGACAAAGATCTGCAAACAGTTCGAAGCCCGCATTGTCCAAGACAAAGTCTGCAGACACAAAAACAACCATGTGAGACTTTTTAATACAAACAACATTTTATTTGTTAATTTGTTTTGAGAAGAACGATAAAAACAATCCCTAGTTTGATGGTGAGTTGTGATTTGACGGTATATTCCATCAAAAGTGACGGCTCTGGATCAAAGTAGATCTAGTAACGTAATTTGAGGCCCTTGATATGAAAATTGGGGTGACCTGGCGGTCTAGGGGTAAGGAAGGTGTCAGACTTCTGTGCTTGGCGGCCGGGGTTCAATCCTCGGTCCCGGCACAGATTTATCTGATTACCAAACCCTTCCTNTTAGCGTAAGTGCGTATAACCCGCACGGGTAGTAAGACGCGGTGCTAATAATAATAATAATAGATATGAAAATTGAACTCTAGTTCAATTGGTAAAAAGACTAATTTATAAACTTTGTAATGAGCAAACCCTAGCGTCAGGAGGTCCCAGGTGAACTAAACAACCAATTGTGATCACCTAGTAAATGGTTGGTGTTGGGAGTTCCTGTCAGCGTGTCCCAGATGAGCTCTGATTGGTCGACCAGCAAGTAGTCCTGGTTATGTAGAGCGAGACCCAGAGGGTCACTGACGGGCCCAGATGATACTCCCAGGGAGATGGACATGTCAAACTTGTTGGCCCACAGCGACAGCTCAATTCGTAAACAAATCACATTCCCAAGGTCAAATTTCAGTAGAACTTGACCCTTAACTCTTTCAAATCTCAAAGTTTAGGTGCATTCCACAGTTCGTTTGTTTTCCCCCGTCTTGGCACCCGTGCGGGTTCTACGCATATATTAATATAATAGGGATGAAAGTATAATTTTAGAGGAAGTGCACCTGCATTTGCGTGGAGGTATAGAGGGCCAAGATTTTAATTTACTAGGGAATATTCCAAAATATTTGTATATTTAATAAAGTGTAGAAACAGGACAGAGAGTACTTCCCTCTCCTCCCCTCACCTTCAAGACTCGGACAAACATCTCCTTGACCTCGGAGAGTGGAACTTTCTGCCTGTTGAGTTCGATGACGAGTCGGTCACACACAGTCACGCAGCCATCCAGAGAGAACATCAGCGAGTTGCGCTTCAACTTGCGGAAATAGTCAAACTGCGCCAGGGATTGCCTGCGGGGGGGGGGTAGAATAACCGTACAGCAGTAGCAACAATGGCGTGGTTTGGCCAACATTAATGGTCGCTATTAGCTCTGGGAAACATTTTAATATAATATAATATTTAGCACCGCGTCTTACTACCCATTCGGGTTATACGCTTTAAGTACTAATTACTCTAATGGATTAGGAACTGGGAAGGTTGAATTTAGAGGAAGTGAACCCGCATTTGCGTGGAGGGAGAGTGTAAAACCATTTAGGTAAAACCACCCCCAGTTCACCCGACCGAGATTTGAACCTCGATCTCCCCGTCCTCAGCAGTCGAGCTCAACACGACAAGCGCGTTAGTAAACTACGCCACCAAGGAGGGTTGGAAACATTAAAATATGTTTCCTTATCACGGCAAGTTCACAAAACCATGTTAGAAACTTCTGTTCTCGACAAATTGATTTAATGGAGAATGCAACGCTTGTGTAATTAATATTGTACTTGACTAGCAAAGCTTGGTAGAGCGTCGGCCAGCAAGGTCCAGGGTTCTCGGTCTGATTCCCGTGCCCAGGGGTCACTTTTCAATCCAATAAATACGTTGGAAATATTAAGTGATTGAAACGTTTGGTCGACAAACACCGGTCCTGGTAAGGCTCGAACCTCGACCATTCGACCCGTCATCGGAGTAAGCAAAGTATGGAGACGGGACAACTCACGTCAACTCGAATGTCTGCCACATCCTGCGGTACATGTAGCATTCGGCGTAGAGCCACACGGTACCGAACCATCGCAGTTCTTGATGGCCCGCCTTCCTCTGGTCCTCCAAGAAAGTGTTCCACTGGTAAGCGTCGCGCCTCCGGGACTTCAACTCGACCAAAGGCTTGTTGGTCTGCAACTCGTTCTTCAGTTCCGACAACTGCCCGATGACCGTCTTGAGCTCCTCCCTCGTGTCCTAAAATTATTTTCACCCTCATAGTTTAAAATACGTTACTTTGAACATTGTTTAAGTAAACAAACATTTAACCTAAGGCCCCAACAAATGCCCCTAGAAGTGACTATCACGGACTCGTGGCTCATCTGAATTAATCTGTTGAAAGCTTACTAGCCGAATCATTGTATTGACAAAAAGATGGCATGGAGGCCCGTCGACACGAACATCCAGTTTAGACAAATGTCCCCTCAGTGGCACGCTCGACGACGGACCTACCTCTCCGTATTCCTTGATGATCTTGTCCTTGTCTCTTGCCAAGTGGTCCACAACTCGAGTTATTATAACAGGGAGCCGATCTTTCACCGTGACATACGCAAAGCTTCTGAAACAGACAGTAGGACAGACGGGGTTGAACCACCACGGATAACAATGGCCACATTCCAAAATGAGGGAATGGCATCTATAGACACAACTCACTGGACAGGGTTTCGATCAAATGAATGTTGCCCTCCCTGTCCCACCGACAGAGGAGTGTATACATTTCACAACCAAGTTCCGGATCAATTAAAATATTAGGTAATTTATGGGCATAGAACGTTAGGTCTACTTATGTTCACTATCAAATGTACAAGATAACATTCTATCTGTCCGCAGAGATGTAGTGGACGTGGAGGCTAGGTATAATCTCAATTAGTTCAACGAGGGGTTTAGAGTAAAATTAACACCACGGGGAAAGTATAATGCAGTGTGGAATTGGAGAAAGCTCACAATCTCGACCCCCAGTATTTTAAAATATATTTAATTTTATTTTATTGGAAAACTACCTCTTGAACTTTGCAGAAAGAAATGCATTGGATGGAGTGACAGTGTCCAGTATTCCTTGAGTATTGAATAGCATTCCTTGTCGGGGGGGGGTGCGTTAACCTAACCTTGTACTTTAAAAACAATTGATTGATTACTACATTAATTTATTTTTAAACACATGTAATATCGCTCTTGTTTCAGCTGGGATAATTAATTAATTCACAATACAAGGACCATGTGTTTTTTATTGAGAATTTGTAAAATGTCAAGGTATTCCCGAACAAATGTTTTTTACTCGGTTATACTTGCATCCAAAGAAAATGGATGTAAAGAAACGCCTCTCTAATGTTGGCAAGTAAAACCACATCGCTAGCGCTCTCGACGCTAGTGTCGCGAACTAAACTATTCAGAGGATAACGCATTTTTTATTGCAGAATGTTAATTAATATTTCTTATATCAAATGTGACTAAATCCATTATTTTATAAATAAATAAATAACAAAATATCAATGGCGAATTTTACATAGCCTTCACACTTCCTTTTTTTTATGGACTTAACGTCCACGAATGCGCATTCTTCTGTAACGTCATTGCCGATTCTCCTAGCGATAGTGCTATAAACTATAGTATGATTTTGGTAGGAAGAACAGTAGAAGTTAGTTACTAAAGTTACTAAAACAATTTTAATATATTCATACATAAAGTCATGTCATTTGCAGATGTTACTTTTGGTAGATATTATCAATACCTTTCAAATAACACAAATAATATAATAAAATATTAATATTGTTGGCCTCAAATAAATATGTTTTGATTTTCTCTACTGTTCTTCCAACCAAAATCAGGGTATAGTTGATGGGATCGGCTAGTCCTATAAGAGTGCCCATCCCAAGATTATACCTTAGCTACGGAAAGAAAAATAATATCTCCTATGTATCTGGTATCAACATTGTTTTTGGCGCTAGCTGTGGTTATATTAAGTACTAATCATGAAACCAGCCAAATGGTGGTACATTTTAATTTAAAAGTATTGAAAGAATGACTTTAAGTTGGAACTTTATTTTCAATTTTAATAATATTTTCTTGGTGTTTTGATATTTATCAAAGAATAATAACAATATGAAATCTATGCTAGGATAGCTGAAGTTTGGAACTTTTTGAAGTTGAAATGGTTATTTAGTTTTGTTGACTAAATATGGAAGAAAGACAAGCTACAGCTTCAACAAGAAAACTGAAATTAATGAATTAAAATTTTGTGGGCGTGGATTTAACGAATGCGTAAAAGAAGACCAGAGTCTGGTAATTAACCAGAGACCAGCTACATTAAGAACACTTAAATGTTTGTATTTTTAGGTATAATGCTATGGTTTACAAAATTTCGATGAGAACATTTCAGCGTTGGTAAGATCAAACCAAAAACAATTCTGTATTTTATCTAAATGTATCGTAACTATCCTCATCATAGAAGACCATAGCTTGTTCTATTAACATCTTTCTGAAGAAGGACAATTTTAAATTATTTCAAACGCCTGGTATTTTATTGCATGGAAAGTAATATTTATTGTTCTCCTAAAATAACCAAACATTTAATCTTAAAAGGTTATCTTGTACAAGGAATATTATTTTATTTAAAGAATGTTTGTAAGATTAACATTTTTACTAGGACAGGTGCCTATAGGTAGGATTTTTTGATGGAAAAGAACTCTAAAGTAATACATATATTTCAGCATACACTTTTTTTGCTTTCAATTATTGTGTAGTAGCCTACATTTTATTTATATTATATCTTGTAAAAACTTACGTGCATGGCTCTATATGATTTATACTAGCAACATTAATCAATGTATCAGCAACAGGGGTAGACTAATGTGTCTGCTAGAAAGGATTGTAAATATTCCAATGAACTTTATGAAATATTCAAACATAGCCTATACTTATACTTAGCACCGCATTTTACTACGCGTTCGGGGTACAAGCTTAAGTATTAATTAAACCTATGGTTTAGAAATGGGAAAGGTTGAATATAGAGGGAGTGAACTTACATTTACGTGGAGGGAGAGTGGAAAACCACTTAGGAAAAACCACCCCAGGTTCACCCGGTGAGATTTGAACCTCAATCTCCCCGTCCTCGGCAGTCTAGCTTAACACAAAACTCGCGCGTTAGCTAACTACGCCACCTAGGTGGGTCATACATAGCCTATAAGAAAAATGGGAGAATGAAAGAGAAAACGCTTTAAATCATTTGTCTTGTAATTGTAATTTGGATATATGTTCTCACATTGACTACCAGTGAAACTAAGTAAATTTATCTCTGATAAGAGATCTAATGTAATTTAATATAGTTTATAAAAATGAATTGATCCAAGACGTTTGAAATTAAAGGAAGTATACTTTTAAAACATTGAAATATTATGTAACATAAAGCTGTATTAAAGCTACAATAATATACTTGAAAAAAAATCAAAGAAGGAATATAATCAGCATGCATTCATTTGGTCTTTAGACTGAAACATTCAACACAAATTTTGAAATGAACATGAAAGATCACATTACTTCTTTAAACTTAGAATTGGATAAAAGTATATTCCATTATGTAAATTTAGTGGGTGGTCTCTGTCTCGCCGATGTTCAATTTTCCAATACAGTGCAACATCTCCCTCTCTTCCCCTCAGTTAGTGAGCCAATTGCGATGATCCTGTTGTATTAGCCTCTCGGTTGAGAGACGGTGGTTGTCATCTCGTGGGTATCCCGGCTTAAGCTCAATCTATGACGACGACGCTACTACGATTATCCCCGTGGTTCATGTTCCACAACGAGCTATCATGGATATCATTAATGTCGTTTTTCAATACCTTATACCGTCGATAATGAAACCCTTTCTTTAATAAATGTGTGCACTTGGATTGTTTTATGTATTTAAATTTTATTCTTATAAAACGTCATAAATATTTGACATAGATACGTATAATATTATATGTTGCCAAATCTTTGTTACATTTTACATTCGCCATATCACCGTCTTACCGTCTATATGGACATGGCGCGTCTGTAGGTCGAGTGTCTCTCCGAGAAACTCACTTTACACTTCTCCGCTTACGTCAGAGACCACTCATATATGAAATGGTAATTTGAACCTATCGTAAGAATATCGTTTAAATCTCAGCCTTATGATTGGTTGGACAGTGTTATCATTTGATCCCGAAAAAAAACAGAGATTTCTTTGAACGAAACCAAACTGGTGACCTTAGTCGTTTGCTTTGTTCGCTGTCCAACTCACCCACTAAGCAAATTTAAAATAAAATATATTAACTTTTAAAGTGCCTGAAGGGCTTAAATATGCTAAAATGAAAAATGCATATTTAAAACAATGTCATTGATAAATATAAAACCTGAATTTAAAATAGGAAATAGAAAAGATAACATTAAAAACTGCAGTCTCATCCTTGGATAAAGTATGTGAGGAAAAACACTAACAGTATTTAACACAGAAACAGATTAATGAAAATAGGACGTACCTTATCCATGCACTTGAAACCGAATAAGAGCTCACCACCGTGAACATTACAATTTTATACTTAGGTGGTGAACACTAACATTGAAATAATTTGTTTCAAATTTACATGCAACATGATTTATGTCATATTCGTTATAAGCTATGCATTACATATGAATCTAAACCCAGCTTCAAAGAATCTTCAACTTACAATTTAAAAATAAAACACGTGTGACAAAGATTGAAGGTGAAGTCAATTTTGAAGATAATTTATGTTTAAATACTTGGTTTCAAGGCGTAGAATAAAACAATGCACATTATTTCATAAGGGAAAATGAAAGTGGGTATTTACTAAAATATGTTATCTTAATAGAAACCCCTCAGACCTAAAACTAAACATTCAAATGCTGTGTAACCTTTAGGGCCTGGGCCAAATTATTTTTACCATACAACATAAAAGAAAACAAGGAAAGTTCCTAGAATAGTACACTGGTAGAAGAAGATCACGTGTTGATATTTATTCTCATTTTTACGATAGTAATATCCCTGTGGATCCAAATAAGGCTTCTTTTTAGGCTTTGAGACTTTATTATCCACGATCTGTCTCAGTCCATTGAATTTTGTACAATTACCATATACGTTTAGAGTATTAACATTTAAATAAATTAACTATCCCACAAGTATCGTTGGTAAAAGTACTAAGAGAAAACCAAAGTAGAAATACATCCAAAACCAAGCTTTAGATTTTACTCTGGTTTTCCTTCGGTTACGAAAACACCCTTGTAAATCTGGTTCTTTCTGGGGTTTGGTTTACTGTGGGATTGTGTGTTTACTCTGAGATGATCTGTTTGTTTGGGTTGTTTTTTTTTGGGGNGGGGGGGGGGGGATTATTTAGATTGCATAGGAATTCTCTGGTATTTTACTCTGGAATGGTATGGCTTGTAATAGGATTCTAAGAGATTTGAATTTGGAATAGTCTGGTTTGAAATGGCATTATAAAACCAATAAAAAGAATTCTCAAATAACTCAGAATTTTCTATTGTAAGCATAATAACAATGGTATTCTATTCTGAAATGATCTAGTTCGCCATATAATTATTTTGTATACTGCTCTGGTCTATGCTAATTTGTAGGATATAAATACTGTTTATTATTAAAATAACTAAATTGTATCGCTTAGTCTTAAGTTTGTTTGAAAAGGTTGCTATATTTTAAAAGAGGGAAATATAAACATTTAACAATAAATCAACAATTTAATTAAAATATTACAATTTTACTGTTTAAAATCTAATTTATGTTAGTGTTAAACACACACAAAATGTTGCGCGGTTCCAGTTTACTTTCCATCATATTGGATTAGACCATAATCTCCGGCAAAATTCCATTGTGGATCTCTTGCAGCTGCAGCTTCAGCCAGGCCGGGTTTCAGACCACTTACAACATCTGCCTTGATCGTGCGAAGAGCTGCGATGTTGGATGGATGAAAACCTTGTAAAGCGTTGTGGAAACTTTCCGTAGCCAACCAATTAACTTCGCCCATGAGTTTTCGGTAATTGAGGTCGCCTTTGAATAAAATCATTGCAGCTTCACATAACTTACTATACAATTTCGGATCAACCTCCTTCATGGCCCAATATTCATAAGGAAGAGTCCAAAAATCTGATGGAATCAGTTCCCAAGCATCGGAATCGATATGGTTTTGCCATCTCGAGCCCAGCTCGGGTAGACGGGCAGAATGAGAACCCGCGTTCTTCAAAGTGTCTACTGTCCATGTTACATCGTGCACCATGGCATCAGAAACAAACCAGGGTAACACTTTGACATGGAAACGAATTCTGCTCGCAAAGCCAAACGTCACCAGAAAATCCGCCAGGCATAGATCGGTAAATAACTCGTACCCTGCGTTGTCGCACACAAAATCTGAAATAAGATGCACAATTATAGTAGGATTACCATTCTACGATAATATTCTATGGATACTTCATTTACCCTAAACGGAATTAATCTTAGCATGATCTATTACAATATGACACTACCTTATAAAACACACCGCATTGGAACAAAGAAGAGTTATGAGAGGTAGTAATCCTACCTTCAATGGTTACACATATGCTGATTATTTATTTTTACACCGAAGTTGAACAAAAAAAAATGGAAGCCTGCTATATTTCAAGTTAAACAAAAAGTATTGTAAAAACTAGTTTGGAAGGGCAGTTTAGAAAATGCAATTTTATTTTGCAGTCAACAATGATAACATTTAATAAGAGTAGTAACTGTGCGACTATATAATTAACATAATTTAACAAATAAGCGGAAACAATTAGGCTTATATTTGAACTTCACATGCTTGTACATTTGTATTGTAAGTTGAATGAGTAAATACCGCATTATGATAAATAACATACCAATAGTGGAGTTCTTGTTCCTTATGTTCAATAATTTAGACCATATTTTTAAAGAATCATCTGCCAAGATGAAATGTTCTAGTTGGTTGACCAGAGTCAATGGATCACTGGTAGCTGCACTAGTGCTTCCAAGAGAAATTGACATGTCAAACCTATTACCCCATAAATTTAACTGTAAAAAAAGAAAAAAAACATTATAATTATTTTTTATTTAAACCCCACAAATGTTTACGTGCAAGTTTTCTTTTGTGTTTCTAGTCAATATACGAGTAATGAGATTGTGAATTAAATTTATTTTAAAGTCTGCGAATACACAACTTATTCGATAAAATGTCCCATGCTTTGAAGAAATTATATTAGAAAATAGTATAGGTCGATAGTTTTCACCGCCTTTCTTAGGAATTAGTTTTAAAGTGATTATAGGTGAAGTGTATAGCCCAAACTTGATGCTACAAAAATGAATATTTTAATCCAAGAGGGAAATAGTTTTAAGGGGGGGGGGGGG
>CABFOV010007353.1:11590-28979 GCA_902141375.1 Timema poppense | reverse complement strand
TGGTTCGGATTCCACGTTAAACTGTAGGTCCTCCATTTCATCTCACTATCACCCTACCATTACACATCAGCGTAAGTGCGTATAACCCGAACGGGTAGTAAGATATTGTGATAATAATAATAACAATATTAATTAAATTATTTATTTATTTAAATTTAAGGTATATTGAATACCATATTTTATTTCGTGAAAAAAGAGCATACAAAATACATTCTATATTTTTACTCCTCTCTTTCAGATTTTTTTTTTCTAGTTAGAGAACTGTACGTGCCGGAAACGTGATTTAGGATATGTGCATTTTAACATGTGTAAGAGAGCTCTGATTACGCATTTATTCCGTACAAGAGCTTGATTGCGGACGATTCTTTGTTGCGTAACACATTTTGTGTTCCAAAACGTTCCACTCATCCCCCAAACCCCCCTTGTTCATCCCTCCCCTTCAACCCCAGCGCCCAAAATCGTTCATCTCACAATCAAGATATAGAGACTCACACGGAGGTGGACTCATTTATTTGGACGATTTTAGTTTAAATGCTCTCGCTATTAAAACCGCATCCAACTTGATCCTAGGACAGTCACAACCACAATATACTGTAACATTAATTAACCAATTGGACACTAACACAAATGTTTGGGTAGTCTAAGTCATTAAACTTGCATTGATAGCGTTAGAAGCCCGATTAGTTTCCATTGGAGGGTGGCGGGGGTCGTTTTCTCTAAGTTATATTCATTGGTATTCTTCAATCCTTTCTCTACGCTAATGTGGATGAAATTCCTATAATCTGCCCTATTACACCTAAGGATATTTATATAAGGCATTAATAATCCTGGTGACAAATTTATATATAAGAAAAATATGTAAATTATATTTCAAAAGTTATAATTTCTAGGTTCTAATGTAAATATAGCCCAGGACTAAAAGTTCAGAAGGAATAATTCAAGCTAACCACTTAAATGAGGTGTCTCATTGGAGCAGTCGTTTGTGAGATAGGTATTAAGACTTTTAATAATTCTTTAGAATATTAACCTTATTAAAAATACCATTTTCCAAAATTTGTATTTAAATTTTTCCCTAGTAAAATTTAAATTTCTTTAAAGGTTAAAATTGTTGCAAATATTCATCAATGTATAAATTAAATCAAATCGATTTTATTTAAATTTAAATGTGGAATTAAAATTGTCTTAAATTTTTCCAACAAATGGTATAGCGGATCAGTTAACGAGGAATTTCTCTAGATATTTACTAAATTATATAGATTTACTATAATGTATTCATAAGTTAAGCAAAGTTATTGTTAGCTGTTTATCTTTTTTTACAGATATAATATAATATATATCTAGTGGCTTTTTTCAAATGTTTTGCACTACCACATTTATTTGTATGTCCACTTTAAGGATCTTCTAATTTTAATCACACTATATAATATGGTCATGGCTTCTCACCGTAAAATTTAAGAGCAACGATTCATAACATAATATGTCCTAGTTTATAATCATTAATATATAAAACGCATAAATTAAAGCGTAATGTGCTGTACAACACTTTAAAATCTAACTAACAGTCGTAAGGAAGAGATTAAAAACAATCATACGAAACACATCATAATATCATAAAATTACATATAATGGGTGTTTAACGACCCTGGTATTGCCATTCATGTTAAGTAAAATTTTTTTGTACTTAATTTATATAATGTAACTCTTCCATTACTTATTTTTCTCATTTGTCTGAATTATAGGTAATCCTTATAACATGGACTGCCACTAAACTTAATGTAAAAAGCGTTATGATGTTTCTACCTGGTATATCTTATAGAGTGTACATATACCTTGGCCCGCAACCAAATTTAAAAAGTGTTATAATGTTTCTACCTGTTATATCTTATAGAGAGTCTATATACCTTGGACCGCAACCAAATGTAAAAAGCGTTATAATGTTTCTACCTGGTATATCTTATAGAGAGTCTATATACCTTGGCCCGCAACCAAATTTAAAAAGCGTTATAATGTTTCTACCTGGTATATCTCATAGAGAGTCTATATACCTTGGACCGCAACCAAATGTAAAACGCGTTATAATGTTTCTACCTGGTATATCTTATAGAGAGTCCATATACCATGGGCCGCAACCAATCTGAATGTGAAAAGCGTGATGTCCTTTAATGACTGTACTTTGTCATATCAACGATAGCTTATTTTGAGGGTTTTATTGTCAATATGGTTGTGTGATGCAATCCAGACGATGGATAGCTGTTGTGTTGGACAAAGGTGTGAGTTTGGCACACACAAATAAAAAAGTGGGGGTGTAAGAATCAAGAATAGTAAAATACGAAACATTTTAGAAAATGGGTTTTGAAAAGTGTACAGGCTGAGCAATGTTCTCATAAACTATATAATACATATAAGGTTTGTCTGACCGATATTCTGCTGGCATGGAATAAATAAGATTCCTATATGTTCAAAGTAGATTGTATGCGCTTCCTAAATAAATATAGTGTATCATGACATGACTTACAAACTAACTTGTCATAGAATAACCTTATAATACAACACATAAAGAACTAGCATCAATTCATTTACTAATTGGACTTCAAGATTAATTAAAATACATATAATTGATGTTTTGTTCATTAAAGTGCAAAGTAATATCGTTGTTACTTTGATGTGTTGTCAATAACTCTCACTACTAATCAACGGATACTATTGTGTCCATTGTAGGTGACCTGGCGGTCTAGGGGTAAGGTGTCAGACTTCTGTGCTGGTGGCCGGGGTTCAATCCTCGGTCCCGGCACAGATTTATCTGATTATCAAACCCTTCCTTCACCTCTGACAATACATCTTGTGAATGTGGGGAATGCCAGGCCTCCACCCTGGTTCGGATTCCACGTTAAACTGTAGGTCCTTCATTTCATCTCACAATCACCCTACCATTACACATTAGAGTAAGTACGTATAACCCGAACGGGTAGTAAGACGCGGTGCTAATAATAATAATATTGTGTCCATTAAAATAAGTTGTTGAGGAAGTGTAAACTATTAAGCCTTTTCCTACCTTATGATTAATTATTATTTAATTTCGGCTAGCTAATTACCCGTTTTTTGACATGAAACTGAATTTAGGAACCTTTCCAAACTTGTCCACTGAAAATTCGATAAAAATAAAGTGAGAATAATGTCAAAAAATAGTGTTTTACAGCCACCATATTAAAACTAAATGTCAGACGTAAAGTCTAATTGACTTATATATGATGTTTGTGTGAAAGAGTAACAGCTGATAAAAAGGCAAAAAAGAAGTGTATTTCAGCCACCGACTTGAATAAAAAGAGTGTCCCTTACACAATTGCCCAAGATTTCATATATCTTTGGGAAGTACAACATATTTTTAGTACATGTTTACATAAATTATATTCAGATACCATCGGAAGTGTATTAAAAAAATGTTCTTGGAGTAATAATATTGAATAGGTTCTTATATTTTTTGAAGCAATTGATAATTATTAAAAAAAATTATATCCGTAGGTAATATTTACTCTGAGTAATTTATATAATATAAATTACTTTAACTACCTATATGGAACATAGAGCCGCAACAGAGCTTCATAATTCAATTATATCCTATGCCACACTTTTAAGTTCGACCCATGACTTTCCAAATTTTTCCCCCTTCTTAATTGACGGTCCACCGCAAAGTCATTCTTGACCTTACTTTACGTCAGTCTATTTGTAGTTTCGATTCTATATCTTATTGAGACTTTATTCTGATCTATCCATATAATATAGCCAACTCATCGCCACTTGCATCCATCTTATCTGCCGTTGGATAGGTTTCTGTCAAATTTTGTCCCACAGCTCCTCATTTGACAATTAGTTTGACCACCATAGGCTCGATTTGTTTCAAAGGCATGTTTTGAAGAACGTCTACAGTCTCTGAGTCAAGGACTCGAACAAGGCACTCAGAAGGAGGAGGTTTAAATTCTATCCCCTTCATTCATGGCTAGTTCTACCATATTGAAATGCATACTAAATACACTGATGAGGCATTAACTTTTAAAAAATGTTAACATATTACTACACCGTAAATCAATCCCTTCCCTAGTTTTTCAAAACATATACATCAAATTTTCTATTTAGAAATAGTGTATTCTTTTCTTTGTGAATATAAAACAGATCAAGTTCCAAGCAAACAAGAACATAATAAAGAGTATTGATTTTTTAATTTATCATAGAACAAACAATTTAACAGAAAACTTCAAAATAAAAATAGACAGTAACTAACAGCCAGTGAGAATAAATGGGGCTCAGGCCACCTATTGCCTTGAACAATAAGTGGCATACATCAGGTGAAGTAATTTTTCAGCAACATCTGTACCTCGACACTTTAGCGACACCTTATCCACATTCCAGACTGGTTACAATACCCATTTTCTAATGCGTTTCAATGGCCTTTGTGAAAGTTGGCGCAAGCACATTGAAATTTTCCCACCAGATTCTGTGACCAGTTTAATTTGTGGGAACGCTTACACTTACCCGATGAATATTGGAGATAGGAAATAATAAGTTAATAATGCATTCTCATTCAATACATTGACTATTTTATGTTTAAAAAAATATTACCTTTAATTTTTAACTTTTACCCTTGGTTAACACTCGGTACTAACACTGTAACAATGTACTAATACGTTGTACATAATTGATAAAGTATACATAGTTAATACTTGTCATCATACTAAGACAAAAAATCACTCGTCAACTTTCTAGATTGCCCAAATCACATGTTTTGAAGTAAAGCCCATCTAAAATTCAGACGTGTAATGATTTTTATTATATGTCCGGTTCTTAGTGACGTCATCCAGGATCTTCTTCTTGACAAGATTCATCCAGCGTGGTCAAGGTTATCCTACTAGTCATCTTCCTTCCTTTTACATCTCTCTCCGAGTTTATTCAGGCTGATCTTGCTGGCTATCCTCATCTTGTTCCCGAAACACCCGAGTCTTAGATGTGATGACTGACTAGGCTCAGCAGCAATATTTCGATCCCAGCTTCCTTTCTAATCTCTTCGTTGCTAATCTTGTCCTTATTTGTCTTGTGGATTGTGGACCTCAGGAACCAAACCTACGATTATAACCGTCTTGAAGAGTCGCTCATATTAAGGATTCATGTTTCGATACCATAGGTCAATATCAGTATAAAGTAGCTATTAACCATTACTAATTTGGTTTTCTTTAGAAATTTGGAGTCAAAAAGGAGCGTACTCAATTGTTTTTAGAAATCCGAGTTCTTCTTCGCCCTATTGATCACCCCCTTCTTGACTAAGTTGTCACTGCAGCCTGCACTGAAAAGGTAGGTGAAGTTGTCCACACTCTCCAGCTGGACGTCTCTTAGCTTGATGCTTGCCATTTAACCCTCTTGGTTTCCTACCATCTCCACTGTATTAGACTCGCTGATCTTGAGGTTGAACTCCTGGAACTTGACCTTCGACTCGTTGGTTCTTGTCTGCACCTCCTCTTCTGTTTCTCTCCTAATCATGAAGTCATCAGCCAATGATACTGCATTCAGTTCTATTGATCACAGTGATAAACAGAAACAAGTATAGCTTGTAACCATGTTGAACTCCACTCTTGGTCTAAAATCAGGACCAGTGTCTCTTGCCGAATCACACACAGATGAGACACACTTCGTACAACACCCATATATTTCCCACCAGTTCTTCAGGCAGAATTCTCTTTCTCAAGCACTCCCAGATCATATCTCTTGCCACACTGTCATAAACTTTCTCAATATCACGGAACAACATCAACAGGTCTTTGGTTTCTCCCAATGTTTTTCCATCAACATTTGGACGCTAAAGACGAGATACGTTGTGGACCTGTTGGCTCTGAAGTCGTATTGCTCCTCTTATAGCTGTGACCTTAAGATGTCTCGCAGTCATCGTTATATGATCTTCTCGATAATCTTCAGCCCGTATGAAAGGAGGGTTGTCCCCTTGTGGTTGGTGAATTTTTACTGAGTCTCCTTTTTTTTAACAGCGAGAGGATGACACTAGTTTCAATCCGTGGGAACCTTGTCGCCCTTCTACACCACATTGATCACTATGTATATACATTATAGATCCAGTAAACTTGCTGCTTAGGAAATGTCCCAGTTGACTTCATATATTCACAGTGACTTCCCCTTTGACAATGAATTCAGTGCTGTTGCTGTTTCTGTACAGTTATATGGAAATCCTCCTCTAAGACTTACTTTATGTTCTAACTCTCTTCCACTCATCATATAATATAAATGGTTATTGAGGACCTCACCGATGTCAACTTCCATCAGGCCGCAGTAGGTCACGATACATGGCACAGGTCTATCCATGCTGTCCTCTTGGCCAAGTAATGTTTGTTTTTCAGAGGCTCTTATTTTCATTGAAATCGACTTGAGGTTACCCTATAGCTGGTTTTTTTTGGCCTACCTCAGGAGAGGACTTTCTGTAAGTGTCGACTCCCTTAGCCGCTGTCGGTCCCCTATCAAATCAGCAGGGCAGCATACTTCTTAATAATGTATATCAGTTTATAGTAATATAATATTAAATAATATAATCGATTGTTACACTCATCATTATTATTAAATTATGTAATTGACTGTTACACTCATCATTAATATTAAATTTAATAATAAAACACGAGCTTACATAAATTACCATTCTAATATCATCATTTATTTAACAGTAACGATTGAACTTGCGTTAGAAATAGACTTTGAATCTAATAATTTTCTATTCTGTCAATTTCTAGCATGTGAAACAGCCTCCAATCCGAAAACGCAACACCTATCAACGATGGAATTCTCCACGTTTTGTCAATAAATGGGAAGACTGAGTTGAGAGCTTTTTGATATTTCCTTGACAGAACTTTTCTAGCGGACACTCGGCGTAAGAAACGCCACCAGTTTTCACTTTTTATGAGGTTTTTCCCCAATTCTTTAATACCTATTCCGCATGACCTCAGCAAATAGAATCTGTGCTTCGTCACCAAATTTTTGAATGAATAATATGCTTGGCACTTTTTACGACCACTTGCACACATTCTTGTTTTATTAACACTTTTGTATAAAGGTTTGACATAAAAGGACAACAAATAATTTGCCCGTGGATAATAGTTTTTTGACACGTTTGTTATAAAGTAAGGAGCAATATCTTCAAGCACTTTTGTATATTTTGGACGTTCCATCATTGCCTCCATCATTACAGTGGAGTTTTCTATTTGGCATCGCCAATTTAAGAACAAGATAAATAAATTGTCATCCAGAATCATATCCTTTTTTATTTCACTGAACTCTTTCAACTTTTTGAGCTTCCCGGCGCTTTCGAGACCTATCGTATCGAATATTTGAAGTAAATCATCGTAATCACCAACAGGAGTGCAGAAAGTCATGTCTATGAAATCTTTTAAGAAAACCTTAGGATCCTTTTCTTTAATCAAGGGTAGCCACTTATCCATAAATTTGATGGCGTCTCCAAATGCAAGCAGACGGTTGACTGCGAAAAGGACTTTCCAATAATCGTTTGACCCATCCAGTGCTTCCTTCAGTTTGGGGCTTGCAATAATTTTGGTTTCCAGCCAGACCATGCCATGCCACGCAATGTTAGATACCGTTACCTCGACGCTATCTAAAACCAGCTGAGGTATCCCGAATATACTTTTCAGGACCCAGCGACCCGCATATGTTGGGTTGAGCTTGACAAGGGCATTACTGAATTCGCGAGCGCTGTTCAACACCACCTCTGGAAACATGTCTTGAATAGAGAATCCTCTACATTGTGACATCTGTAGATAAACAAACACCATATTTTTGAACTATATAAAGCCTATATCATGTCATTTAACGGTTTTTGGACGGAAATGTTAGTAAAACATTAAAAGAGACCACTCTGCAATTTTATGCTTTAGTTTGTAATACAATATATATATATATACTAGTGGCTAACTAACGGAGTAGCTATATGCATGCCTTAAATGCAAAGATTTTAATGACTCATTTAGATTGAAATTTATGTTCAGACAGTCAAAGTTTTTTCCAATAAAAGTACTTATAACACAAACAAATGTGAAAATTGGTAATTATGTATTACCAAACTGCATCTCAATTTAACTATAGTCAAGAAAGAGCATACTTTATTATCTTTAATAAAAAGTATATCTTAATCTTACTCATCTTAAGGAAGGCCTGTTTTCAACCCACATTTTATATTGGTTCCAAAAAAAAATAGACATATTACTAAACAATTTAAAGACCACAAAGATACATATCAATTCATCTGTAATGTAAAGGCAATATTGTATTCAACCAAATATTATATTGGATCTAAAATAAACTAGTTCCTTCATAAAAGTGCTTACATACTATTAACAAAATATAGAAATCTCTCAAGGACAAATCTCGAATTAGTAATAGTAATAGTAAATCCATACTCCATTGACTCTAGAGACAGAGAAAACTCACTACAAATTTTCCCATATTGTTGAACAATATGACTAAAATCCAGTCCATTTTACTAGGCCGTATGTACTCAGAACAAGCCAATGTTATGGCCTACTTTAGACGATAGATGCCGGTCACTTTTAATAGATACAGGATAGCGAGAATAAGCCTCTATTTCTTACAGTTCTCGAGGCTGTTTTGGTAAAAAAAATTGTTTAAATAAATAGATTATACATTAATCAACTCACTGGTGTTTGTTTGTTTTCAAATAATGAAGGATTTTATTTTAGCAGTTTTATATTTTTATTTTATACCCGTTGGGGTTATACATACATGTACTAATCACACAAATGTGCTAAGGATAATAAAGGTTGAATTGAGAAGAAGTGTACCCGCATTTTCACGAAGGAAATGTCGAGAATAGTTTTGGAAATAAACCGCCCTTAGGTAACCCAGCTGGGATTCAAACCCCGATCTCTCCGTCATCAGCGGTCCAGTCTATTGCGAGAGTTTAACCTTAGAGCGTTCGACAAATAAATAATATTGAAACTAGAATAAACATGAAATGTCTCACCAGAATAAATATAGCAATGATCACAAGTCCTGTAGACATTTTGAACTTTTTTTGGGAGAAGCATCAAAATTATTTTGAAATTGAAAGTATTCTAGCGCACAGTAAAAACCATTTATATTAACACATTTTCATGGCTGATGCTCCATAAAACAGCCATAATAACCCGCAATAAATATGAATACATTATCTAAGTAATTAATTCATAACTAAACTAGCAATAGTTACCATTGTTAGTGTCAAATTACTTGAGTTACTAAAAATAGTACAAAATAAAAAATAATACGCCAATAAACATTGATTATTTCAATAGGTAGCCACGAATTGTAAAAGATAAATTAAAATATCAACCGTCCAGGGGTCACCAATTGGTGGTAAAGTTATTGTTTCGATATATTGTAGGTTTAACCTTTAGCTCAATACGTTGCACGTTTGTAAATTGATGTTAAGGATAGTTGGTTTGATTCCCTGCTAGGATTAAAATAATATTATTATTTATAAATTGACGATAAGATGGCTGGGTGTTGTTATTTTAAAATTATAATTTAGTTTCTTTTCCTTAATCTTATGAACGATCATTTGATTTAGAAAGTATGTATATGCAGTCCAATTACCAAAGGAATATCTAGAAATTATTACTAGATTCAATTCGACATAGAAGTGGTGGTAACTGACAGCTATAGGACTATGTAAAAATAGTTTAGAGAAAAACATAATTAAAATCAAATTGCTTGTTGTGAAAGTTTTGACCGCCAAAAGATATAGATCAACGTCAAGCTATAGTCTTGCAGATCATTATGGTTTAGTGAATGGATATATTGTATCATTTCATAGCTGTCACCACCACTCCCACCATAGATGGGGTATAGATGTACCTTCAATATGCATACGTCAATTCCTGTCATCTACAGCTATCGCTTTTGTTAGACACTGTAAATATCTCTAAAATAACACAAATAACAGAAATATATAGGTACATACATATATAGGTAGGAAATACATAGGTACAGACATACAGAGGTACATACATACAGAGGTACAGACATACAGAGGTACAGACATACAGAGGTACAGGCATACAAACATAATATGTACATACAAACAAACAGATAAGAGGTAAAAACAGCCAGAGGTACAGTAGATATAGAGGTACATATACATACATAGATACAGACATAGATATATACAGACATGTGTAATTACAGAAATAAATAGGTAAATATATACAGATGTACAAGTACAGTACATATGGTGAACTGGTGGTCTAGGGGTAGAGTGTCAGACTTGTGTGCTGGCGGCCGGGATTCAATCCTCGGGCCCGGCACAGATTTATCTGATTACCAAACCCCTTCCTTCACCTCTGACAAGACGTGTATTAATCACAACTTGTGAATGTGTGGAATACCAGGTCTCCACCGTGGTTCGGATACCACGTTAAACTGTAGGTCCTCCATTTCATCTCACAATCACCCTACCATTACACATTAGCGTAAGTGCGTGTAACCCGAACGGGTAGTAAGACGCGGTGCTAATAATAATAATAGTAATAATAATAAAATACGTACACACAGATGTACAGATATACAAAAGGTAAATACAGCCAGAGATACATACAGATGTCCTGAAAGACAATATTCGATGCTCTTTGTTTTTATCAAGGGCACACTAAACCTAGAGATTGATTATAATCACTAGGTCGAGAATTATCACTATTATAATACTTTCTATAATAATGTACTCTTAACTTTCTGGATAAGAAATTTCACTTTTTCAGTCACGGTAATAAATGTTTCATTTGAGAAGATTACTTGGGCGTGATACGTTCCTCTACCTCCCCCTCCCCCCTACCCCTCCCCATTATAACACACTATACATTATTATTATTATTATTATTATTAGCATCGCGTCTTACTACCCGTTTGGGTTTATACGCACTTACGCTAATGTGTAATGGTAGGGTGATTGTGAGATGAAATGGAGGACTTACAATTTAACGTGGAATCCGAACTACGGTGGAGGCCTGGTATTCCCCACACTCACAAGATGTCTTGTCAGAGGTGAAGGAAGGGTTTGGTAATCAGATAAATCTGTGTTGGGACCGAGGATTGAACCCAGGACCCCCAGCACAGAAGTCCGACACCTTACCTCTAGACCACCAGCATTACATTAGCGTAATTAGTACTTAAAGTGTATAAACCGAACGGGTAGTAAGACGCGGTGCTAAATAATAATAATAATAATAAATAATAATAAATAATATAGGATTCACTAAAACAATTTTAGTATATTAGTAAGGCCATTCATTTGTTCTGCTAGCCGTCTTTTTTTTTTATCAATACTTGTAAATTATAACTAAATATATTCTAATATGTTATCAAGGTTGACACCCACGACAGTGTTAGAACGGCTAAAGGTGTCATTCCTGTGTTAGACTGGCCTGATGATGACGGGATGTTTGGGACTCGAATCTTTGTCATGTCTACTGAGGGGGATTTTTTCCTAAATCATTTCCCACTCTACTTCCATTCAAATGCTGGTAGATTACTTCTAAAATTTTTTCTTCCTCATCCCTACCCAATTAGAATAATTATCATATATGCGTATAACATGAACTGGCAGTTATCATCAATCAACATCAGTGTTGACCACAAAAAAATTTGATTTTATTGTCTAAATTGTTTCTTCTCCCTAGAATTCTGCTATCTCTGAGTTATTTTAACACGAGTAGATTTGATGAATTGACATAAAATGTGTCATCGGTTTAATTGGATGGAAACTAAATGATGAAAACAATATTATTCAAATCAGGCTTTGAACTGCACACTTGATATATAATTCTACTGTAAGGAAACCTTTTAAAAAATACTATTTTTCTTTTCATTCCAAACTTATATATTTTATTACGTTAAAGAAATTTAAATTTTCAATCAAAAGTGACAGCTACAGATCACAAGATCGGATGTATAAAGACAGAAAATAGTTTTTACTAAATATTTAATTGTTAAAAAAGTTTTACTTATTTAAATAAGACTATATGTTGACCTATGTAGTCTTGATGTAAAGTGCTCACATCAATATTTAGTATTCACGAGTTCAAACCCAGCTGGATTCAACGGATTTGCCTTTAGCGATAAAAATCCGTAGCACAACTTCCTTCGGAGGGTAAATAAAGCCATCGGTCCCATGTCAATTGTGGCATGTGAAATATCTCTGGAAGGTGTGTTAATAATATCTTTCCTTGTAAAATTAGTATGCTCATGCTCATAGAGATTATTGTGTGCTGATTTAGCTCCATTTTGTTAGGAAATTAACGCTGAGGAAACCCATAAAAACTATTCTAGCAAATACTCACATTTATTTGTGAAATCAGTGCTCCATTTCATTTTTCATTATTTCTACCCCCTCCACCCGTTCTATGTTCCAATTTGAGTGTGAACTACCCGAGAGAAAAAAAAATCAAGGACACAGACAACTTGTAAGGCAGGGGATTTCTTTAATTGCAGCTTAGAGGATTTCTGGACCTAGCTCCAGGGTAGATGGGGGATTGGGAGTGATAAGAAATAGAGGGGGTGAAGCTGGTGGAGAGAGGGGTAGTTGGTTGAGTGGAAAGGTCGTAGTTTGAGTCCCATTGGGTCCAAAGGAAGAGATAGCGCAAGTTGAACCAAACTACCGGACTTAACTTCGGTCTGGAGATAGCTGGAAATTGTGAAGGGTTTTTTGTGTGTTGCTTCTGAGTTTTCTTAACGGGGAAAGGTGTTTAGAAGTTACCAAACACCCACACCCCCTCCTCCTTTACCCCTTTTACCCAACCACCATCTTTCCTACAAAGGTCCAATAAACAGCTTTACACTTTGTCGACTCGCTAATTTATCGCGTTGTCCAAATCTTTAGCTCAATATGTAGCGTATCTGTCTACGGAGTTAAGATAGCCGGGTTTGATTCCCTTGCACGGTCGAAAAAATGTATCATTAGTAAAATGTGGGCTTCCAAATTAAAAGTTATGGATTTATATCTGAGGACTAGATGTTGTGTCTTTTCTAGATTTAAGTTAATTAGTAAGTCGTATAATGATTTAGTAAGTTAGTTAAGAAACAGCACGTTATACTTTGAATAAATATATTTTCTTGATGATTTGTTTTCTTATTTGGGAGTGTAAGTAGCATCAGCTAAGCTCAGGGTTTTGGCAATTTTGTATAGCATTTTTTTTTCTTGCCAAAACGAATAAATTATTTCTCCAGTAGAAACATCGAGCTTAATTTTCTTCAAATGATGGTGACCTGGTGGTCTAGGGATAAGGTATCAGACTTCTGTGCTAGGGTCCGGGGTTCAATCCTCGGTCCCGGTACAGATTTATCTGATTACCAAACCCTTCCTTCACCTCTGACAAAATGTGTATTAATCACAACTTGTAAATGTGGGGAATTCCAGGCCTCCACCGTGGTTCGTATTACACGTTAAACTGTAGGTCCTCCATTTCAACTCAAAATCACCCTACCATTACACATCAGTGTAAGTGCGTATAACAGAAACGGGTAGTAAGACGCGGTGCTAAAAATAATAATATTCTCCAAATGGTGATAACAGTTATTGAATATCTGTCATGAGCATAGCGGCATTAGATGATAAACTTTTTGAATTATGGAAAAAACAATACCATAAAAACTGCTAAAATTCTCCCCTTAAGGCGGAGTGCTAGTGAGCGTGGGTTTAGGGCAGTATTTTTGCAGTTTTTATAGCACAAACATCTTTTGACCAAAATAAATCAAATATTTCTTCTATAGAAACATAGAATTTTGTTTTCTGCACATGATAATCTCAACAGTTGTTGAATATCTGTATTGAGCATGGCGGCATTTGGTGACAAACTTTTCTCTTTATTTAAAAGATTTGTCACCAAATACTGCCACTCTATGACAGATATTCAACAACTGTTGAGATTAGCATGTGCAGAAAACTAAACTCTATGATTCTATAGAAGAAATATTTGATTTAATTTGGCCAAAAAATGTGTGTGCTATAAAAACTTCAAAATTAATGCACTAAACTCGCTCTCACTAGCACTCCACCATAAGTCATATTCCCCACACTCCCGCCTTAACTGAGTGGCACCGCTCAATTTAAGGAACATAAACTTACAATCCTCTATTTCTTGTTGGGAAGGCAGTTCTAAAGCTTTAAAAACACCAAAATAATCTTGTCATCTTGAAATGTTTTATGGTATCCTGTTGACCAAAATTAATTTATTTGTTTGAGTAAACTATCAGTGCGAAAGAGGTCTTAGGAGAAACTCTCGCAATAGACGTGACTTTCACCTGACTAGGTGGCAAAATAGTATTGTCTACGCAACAACCCGGAATCTCTTAGACTGATAGATCGCGCTTGGATCTCTTAAATAATATTGTTATTCCCTCTCTGCGTAAATGTGGTTATATTTCGTCTAATCTCTAACACATCAGTGAAATTAGAACATCGGCTTATCACCCGAATGTCTAGTAAGAAGTGATGATATAAAATTACACTAAATTATTATTATTATTATTATTATTATTATTATTATTATTATTATTAGCACCGCGTCTTATTAACCGTTCGGGTTGTACACACTTACGCTAATGTGTAATGGTAGGGTGATTGTGAGATGAAATGAAGGACCTACAGTTTAACGTGGAATCCGAACCATGGTGGAGGCCTGGAATTCCCCACATACACAAGATGTATTTTCAGAGGTGAAGGAAGGGTTTGGTAATCAGATAAATCTGTGTCGTGGCCGAGGATTGAACCCCGGCCGCCAGCACAGAAGTTTGACACCTTACCCTTAGACCACCAGGTCACCATACGGTAATTAAAGATAGGATTACCTATTTTGATGTATTTACGTTTATTCAGTGAGTTTTAAAATATATAATATTGAAACAAAAATATTAATCCCCAAATAAATATAAAAATATCCCTACCACAAAATTATTTTTTCTCTCTCTGAAGTCATTTTTTGTGTGAACCTTTTTTAATGGTCTACAGCTCAGGCAGAAAATTTCATGTAGATATCCTCCAACCAGGCTGTAGAATAAATAAGTCCGTAGAAGCTATGTCTTTCTATAATATAGAACAATAAAATGAAAGTCTATGAATTCAAGGAACAAAATATAGTATATTGAGTGTGTATGCTCGTTAGCGGAATAGGGGAAAGTTTCATCAACGGATAAACAAGAGTCCTCGCAGGATCAACTACTAAATGTCCTCCTTCTCTTTATATTCCGTACATTGGTGATTAAGTGTGTTAATGCTTACTTGTCTAGGTGCCTCAAGTTAAGATGCAACCTTATTCGTAAAGTAGTTTCGTTTATTAATCAAGTAGGCAACGTCGTTAAATATGTGTTTTTTGCACAACATCTTACCACCCATCTTTTACATTAATTACACAAATGGGAGTCAATGCTACTCTTGTGATTAAACCTCACCCCTCTGACAAAAGGTTAAACACTTCCCCCAGTGTGGCTAACACTAAGGAGAGTAAAAAAAAAACTCTTGATAGATATCTTCTAGATGTCACTAATAATCGCATTAGCAATTAAGAACCATTGTGCGGTAATCCCCACACGGATTCCCTTGTCACCAAGATGTCTTCCCCTCAACCATTTGTCTTCATATCTTTCTAGAATCCCCTCACCCTTTTAAACCCCCTCTTCATCCTTTTCTAACCTTATTCAAACCTTCCCTTGAAACTGCTTTATTCTACATTTGATCATTAACAAGACAGTGGACACTTTCTTAGATTAAGAATGATTCTTACAAACATTATCTTTTATAACACAAATAAATGTAAATAGAATTCTTATCTTAAAAATAACACCCACCCCCGCTTGTGGTGAGAGTTTACAAAAGAAAACTACTACAACGCTATCAAATGTTTTTAATGAGTTTAAAGATTTGTATGTTTTAATGATTAGATCGTACTTTTTAGAACTGTTCTTAACAGATGAAGATTAATGATCTGTAAATGTATGCCTTTTTTCCCCCATGAAATAATAAAGGATGGTATTTTATCAAAATAAAGATACATCTATCACAAATTTATTCTTTCATTTCACAGGCTTTTATATTGGTGTGGATATTGATAATTTCTATTTAACATTTATATTCTTTACTAATTTTTTCACGCATCTATTTGTTGAATTTTGTTAAACTTATATTCCCCTTAAAAAATGTATAAGACACCTTTGTTAGCACAGGGTTAACATGGTTTTTAAGTTCGATACTGTTATTACCGGAGTGTTTAAAAACATAAGTTAAGGTGTTGGCCTACCGTAAATCTGAGACGTACTAAAGACGTCCAGAAACTCCCTCGTTATTTAAATAATGGTTGGTTATTTCAGAATAGGGCCAATATGGAGGTGAAAAGAATCGACATTTTTCTTATTTCATTATAAATCCATACATTTTGAAGTACTTATTATTTTAAAATATATTAAAATATGAAATTATCTCGTTTTCAATAATCACGTTCCACGCGAAATGTAACTTCTTTGAGATCAAAGCAATATACGAACAGTTTTTTTGTCCATCATGAGCATTCGTGACTACTATCGTAAGCAGAGGGATGATTTTTTAAAACTATTATTTGCCCCTGAGTACAAACATGTGAACCTCAAAGCTGGAATTTTTAGTTTTTGGTTAGATTTTTAAAAAAATTATTAAATATATAATTATTGTTTATAGGTACGTTGACAAAAACAAGTCATTGGAACCTAAAATATATAAAAATTCAACACATTGCGTGGTTAGCCCGTGCAACGCCGGGTAATTCTTTTAGCTGAATATAAACATAGATCTAGCCTCCTTCAAACAAATTCACCTATTTTAAACATAATTACAGTAGAAGGTATTTAGGCTTGTTTTAGTGGTTTCTAAGCTTCATAGCTGTTATTACTAAAGGCAATACCTTAACGTGAGGATATTTCTCATCTAGTATGTGGTGTCCTTTAAGGTAATCTGGTAAAGATAGCGAGTTAAAAGTGGTAATTTTGCAATAATTTTGCAATTTTTATAGAAAACATTTATTTTTTACAAAATAAATCAAATATCTCTCCACTATAGACATAGATTTTAATTTTCTTCACATGGTGATCTTAACACTTCTTAAATATCTGTTAAGGGTGTCTTTGGGTTTTATGGTAATTTTTTTTCTTCATTTTAGAAATTTCTCATCAAATGCTAATAATTATGATTATGACACATATTCAAGGACCGTTAGGATTATTCTGTTTAGAAAATTAAAGAAACTGTCTATTCTGGAGTAGTATTTTACTTATTTTTACCAACAACATTTTTTTTTATAAATTATTATTATTATTATTA
>CABFOV010007352.1:0-28980 GCA_902141375.1 Timema poppense | reverse complement strand
AGACAATGTTGGCTTAACTGATACCATTTGCTAGCTTCTGCTAGCTGTCATGTAAAACCACAAAAGTGGTAAGTCCACTATACGTAGTCTGGTAAGTGAAACGGTCATTGGACCTCTGGACTGTTGCTCAGCATTCTTAATGCTATTCACTTAACTATCATAGGCAAAGTGTATTTCAACTACCTGTGTACTACCTATAGTATTTAGAGCCACTTCTGCTAATTTTTCAAAATTTTGAGGCATGTTGGTGGGTAATGACTGGATTATAAATATGGAATCACAAATAAATCGTATTCACTGTGCAGTGAATGCTGGCCAAGGACAGAGGAACTGGGGGAAGCGGAAAAGAAACAATTTCTAAAGCTCAATATTTCTGATACAATCAAGATAGACCAATCTACCCATCAAGTCTCGTGTTGTCTTCATCTCCATACACTTTTCACAATTACCTTGGATTTTGCTCTTGATAGCAGAATGGGCAAAGTAGTTTACTTTATTTATTTTCAGTTGTATCTCAAATATCGTAGGATCATCTAAGCATTCCTTGAGGAACTCATCTTTCCACTTTTTTCCTAAAGCTAAGAGATTTAGCATATCATATTTTAATTTGTCTATCATTTTCCTAACATCAACTATAAGGTAGAGATTTGTGTCGTCCAGCTGGGGTTAACAAAAGGATGCTTAATCATATGAGAAATGTTCTCTAAGTTTTTGTGGAATTTACTCACGTGTATGCGTGTTTCATGGCTAGGATTTGTATCCTTATTTATTCTTGATTTTTCAAACAGATGCCTAGCTATGTTGCTTTTAGCTGATTTTTGTAACTATCCAACACTTTGTTGCTCCTTTACTTTGATGGAAAGAAGTTATTCCAGTCGGTTGAGTACTAGGCTATTTACCCAAGGAGTCCAATACTTTATTCCCTATTCTGTCAATTTTTGTACTTTAAAATATTAATCAGCTCTTTTGTAAATTAAAAAATTTAACGTGCAAATTTGTTAACACAGGTTCGCTAGTATAATACAAATCATGACAAAATTTAGATTTTGACCACCAAGTTAAAAATATATCCCAAATGACCACAGCTAGCTCAGTTTTGACTTCAAATATGTATTCTACATGCAACGCGATTTGATTTAATATACTGCACAATAAATTTTCAGAATATATTTTTTTCATAAAGAAACACGGAATATAGCCAAATGGGGTAAAACTAGGCCAAAATTGCAAAACAAATTTACCTGAAATTCTGATGAAAGTTCCTTGTGCTGATTTCACTATATTTACGACATACAATTGATTAAATACCCCACCACCTTACCAGCACATTCTTATACTGTTTTCATCCCAGATAATCTCACCACGTTCATTCTAAATGGCATATTTATTTCCTTGTCACCCTAGTTTTGTTTTATGTACCCACTTCCACAACAGTTTATTTCCTTTAAAATCATTCTGCACTTTTTCTCCTCCTTTTAATCTCATTTGCTCCTTATTCTCTTTTATTACTTTCCTTTCATTCATACTTTTCTCTTTGTATATTTCCCACAACCTCTTCACAACAATAATTTATTCGTATGAATCTTTCTTCTCTCTCACATATCATTTCGCCTGTACATTCCACCATGTATCTATTTTTAAGTTTCCAAAATTTGTATGGATAATTTTTTTAGTACCTGGTATTACTACCGGTTCATATTAATCCATATGTTTTAATTACATTAATATGCTAAGGATTAAGGTAGAATGTAGAATAAGTGTACTCGTGGGAGGGAAAGTAAAAACCAACCCAAATACACCCAACCAGAATTATAACCACGATTTACTTGCCATCGGCAGTCTAGCCTATTGTGAGCGTGGCGGCTTACACCATTCGACCAAATCCAATGTAAAATGATAAGCAGAAATTTAAGACAATTTCTTATAATCTTACCCATTACAAAATTGTAGAATTATATTTTTTTTATAAAGTTTCATTTAAATCAGAGGTCAGCAACCTATGGCCCACAACCTATGGCCCGTAGGCTGGATCTGGCCCGCTGACTGATTTAATATGGACAGCAAAATATTTATAAAACAATTATTGTATTGATAAAATATATTCATAACTAGTTACAATTTTTCTAGTTTAATTTCTTTTCTCGAGATTTTTGTCTAAAGCAGTCCACAAAATATGTTTTAGCCCTTACGACTCACGATACCAAAAAGGTTGCTGACTATTGATTTAAAATAAATGCTAAGTTATTTTTAGTTTTAATTCGAAGTACCATTCTTATAAATATTTTTCTTTAGAAAAAATAGATTTAAAGTAACTAGAATTTAGTAATTACTACTAGAAGTCTACTCTGATACATTTGTGTTTCACTCACCGCGTCTTGCCAGCTCATACTTGTAGGAACTGTATAATTTAGAGCAATTATTCAAGCAATTGCATGAATTTAAGAAAAAAAACATTAAGCCTAGTCGTGATTCGAACCTTGACATCCATGTCACTGTCAAATCTGTCTAAACTAAACTGACACCATTGCCAACATGTTTACCAGTGAAAATTTGTGATGATTATTACCATCCAGAAACGAACACGAATAAGGATATACATAACTTTTTATAGTAATGTAATCTAAATTTGAGTATCAAAGATTTTAGCGAAACTAAATGATACGGTTCCATCATACAAGTTGTGTAAAAGGTAGAAGGTAGCACTCTAACCGTTAAAGGTCTTACCTTGACTATCTTATGAGCCCCGCCATAAATGAATAATACAGGTTAATATTTCCAGCTTACAGGGCATATGGAGGATACCTCACCCATATGAGTAGAAATAGGATACGATGTTAATAATTGTAAGTTATTGTAATAGAATTTCCTTGTCAAGATAAATAACGTGCTAAAAATACGGGAATGAAATATATTTGGAGGTATATTTTGAACTTGTTTATTGAACTTTAAAAACATATGGACCAGATATTTGAAGAAAAATGCTTCATTATTAATTAAACATATCAACAGTGCTATTTGTACAAATGGCAAGTGACTACTTGATAATAGTGTGAATCTACCATCCATAAATATATTAACTTAACTATACTGTTTATATCTATGTTAATTATACAAGCATTTACAAACAATAAGAGTTATAACATAAATTGTACGGTAAACTGCACAGAATTTCTTCCGCTTTAATCTTGAAATAATGACAGTTATAAAAAATTCGTAAAATATGTCACCAAAGAGAAAAAATGTAATATTATACACTGTTACAGAAATATTGAGAGGTCTAGTTAATTTTTCGGAAAAAAAGTAATTCAAAAATCAATTTATCGAAATCAATTCACAGAATACAAAAAGCCATCGAAAGTAATTTTGTCGGAAATCAATTTTTCGAAAGATATGTTTGTCAAAACCATATTTTTCAAAAATAAATTGAACTAAAATCAATTTGCCGAAGTGAATTTATCGAAAATCAATTGTTCGACAGTCAAATAATCGAAAATATAATTTTTGGACAATCAATTTTTTTAAAGAATCAATTTTGGGAACTGAAAATAGATTTTTTCTTCGGAAAATCAATTTAGCGAACTATGAGTTTTCCGGAAGTAATTTTATCAATGACCATTTTTTGAAAATATTATCTATTGAAAAAACTATTGAGAAATGCTATAAAAAAAACAGTTTTTCAAAAATATATAAATAGAAATATTTTTTTAAAAAAAAACATTAAAACAACAACGATTTCATTTAAATGAATTCTATAGTTTTTATATTTATTGATTGTTTATTTTGATAGTTATTAATATTATTAACACTTCCAAAATAACCATCGTAAAACAAGTTTTCCCAAAATATATTTAATTTTTCTTAAATCTATGAATGCACAAACTTTTTTTAAAACATACACAAAAAAAAAATCTGAATTATATTTTAAACTCAGCACAACTTAGCAAATTGATATAAATGTATTGTTATTTTTATTGGCTATTTATTTGAATGTTAATATTTTTATAGATGCGAAAAATTAAACAAACATTATACAATTTCATTAAAAACTAGTCTTTACACACAAAAACTAGTATTAGTAGCCAATGTTGTGTGAAAAAGCTCACAAATAGTCACACACGTTCCCATATTGGGTCCAGACAATAACAATTCGTGTCAACCTGTCCATACTGTTTCGGTATATCTTACGTTGACGAGGAGGTTCCTGCCCACTGGTGTACCGCTCAATCCACACCTCATTAAGGGACTGCTCCGTCTTGATTGCTGAGAAGAATTCCCAAATACTGGGATGGCTTGTTGGATATGTTGTTGGAAGCCTCTCTGCCATCTTTCTATATTGTTTGTCTTGGGTAGCACCTGAAGAACATTATCATAACAGTTACAAATTGTGTGTGCGTAAATTGGAGGGTGGTGGCCCAAACGAAAATCTGGATGCCCAATACACACATCTTCAAAATAATCTCTAATAGGTTGTACTCGTTGGGGCAATACATTGCTATTGCACAAGGAATCAAAAGTGCCCACGACTTTTACAGAAGAAACAAACGCAAGAGTGGGTAAAATGCAAAGCTTTCATGAAAAAATTGCATCAGTCTCATACCGTTGTCTAAAACCATTTATTTTGAATTCTATGAAAAATATACTGGCAAAAATAGAAGAAACAGCCACGATGATCTGTAAGAGGATACCCATCCTTCACTGCATTTATAATTTACATCTCAAAGTCAGTCATAAAGGTCCGAGGGTTTGAATCTGGCTCTTGCTCCTTCAACTTTCTTAAGAGACGAGCGTCTCTTGTCCGCTAGAAGTGCATTCACAAGTGGGACGGAGTTATTTGCTTCAAATCCGTGAATAGTATACTACTGCTCAAATAGGTGTGAAACAGTCTTTAAGGTGCTGTCGGCATAGCAATGCTCGGACGTCCAAGAAGCTGTAAGTTTCTTCGGGTAGAAAATATAAGTATACGGTCATCTTGAGGTCCTGAGTAATTTATCAGAAACTCTTCTCCATTTACAGTTAGCTTGTATTAATCAGAAAACACAATGTCACGACGGAAACTATGAACAGCTGGTCCAGCATTTGCTTTCATTTGAGAATTTCTTATTGTGATTTCATATTTGGCAAAGTGGGTAGTTTAGCAACGACACTTTGACTAGCTCCACTCAAGACTGAAGCCAAGATACAATCTGGTGAATCGCGGGTGTTGTTTTCTTTGTCACGGATATTTGTTATTAGCTTCTTTGTATCCACATGAGCACTATCGAGTTCTGTTATGTCTCGTGCTCCACTCTTTAAACTTTGAAATCTTTAACACTTCCTATAAACCCTTTCTTCAACTTGCTTTTCTTTGTAATATAAATGAATGTCAAGAAGGAGTTTACGTCTTCCTTTTTCAATCATCACAAATTTTAACGCCAGAACAATACTTTTAGACTGAAAATAAATGTTAATAAACTTTGTATTAAAGAAGATAGAGCCTGAATGAGCCTTATGAAATGTGTCAAGCTTCCCCTTCGCAAGGATACAGGAACGTAAATTACCTATCTCTACTCTCACCCCTCTAGAGGGGGGCTACCTACATTATTCTACAGTCATTTTATAGGAAAAGTATCGTTGGATTAAAGTAAAATAATAATGTTTTAATCAGCAGCGCACTTTAACTTGCGTTAATATCAAACACAACTCTTAGTAAATTATTTCTCAGTAATTTTTTTATAATAATTTACAGAGAAAGTTAGAATTATAGTAATCTAATTCAAATTTATTTTAGAAAACTTCCTTTTTGAAATATTTATTTTGAAAAATAACTTTGAGTTAAATTCATATTCAAAAAAGAAGTTTTCGAAAAACCACTTATTCAAAGAATTTATACTATTATAATTAGCACCGCGTCTTACTACCCGTTCGGGTTATACGCACTTATGCTAATGTGCAATGGTAGGGTGAATGTGAGATGAAATGAAGGACCTACAGTTTAACGTGGAATCCGAACCACGGTGGAGACCTGGCATTCCTCACACTCACTAGATGTCTTGTCAGAGGTGAAGGAAGGGTTTGATAATCAAATAAATCTTTGCCGGGACCGAGGATTGAACCCCGGACGCCAGAAAGAATTTATAGATCGAAAAATTGGTTTTCGAAAAGTTTATTTCCGAATAAATGATTTTGAAAAGTTTATTTTCACCTAATTGATCTTCGAAAAAGGTGTTTTTGATAAGCTGTTAGTTCGAAAAATTGATATCTCAAAATATAGTTTTTTGAAAAATAAAACTCCGAATAATTGAATTTCGAAAAACTGATTTTCGAAAAAATGGTATTCGGTAAATTCACTGGCTACCATATTTCAAATGAAAAGATTCATTTTTAATAGTGCTACGATTTTGGGATGGTAAGTTAGTTAGTATCTCAAATATTTGCGGAGATAAGGAAATTCCCGCCTCTGTAAAGTACCCTAAAATTCATTTTCAAGGGGAAATCAAAATATCCATTTTATTTATAATATTAATCAACACCTAGATACTAATTTTAAACAAAATCGTTTTAGCCGATTTTGGTAAAATCGACTTGATCTCTTTTGGTCATTCAGTAAACTACCATTAATTTTAGGGTTAAATATCTAATTGAAAAAATCCCTCGAGCAACCCTATGAAAACCCTATTTATCAAGCTTTAACCTGATAGGAAACAAAAACATATTTAAAGAAAATAGTTTTATATAGCATAGTGCCACATCTTTACAATGCTAAATTATTTATTATTTTAAATAGTCACGAAAATATGATCAAAATTGAAAATTTCTGCCTGCATACCCTCAAAGTAATTTTCATGGAAAAATTAAAATTGCCATTTTGATTTTCTTTTTGGTTACAAAATGTAATGAAAATAGTTGGCGCGAATTTTGAAAAAATTGATTTATTATAGTATTTCCCTTCAGTCAAATTAATTTTAGGTATATATATCTCATTCAAAAAACCCCTTTGGGGGACCTTATGAAAACTCTAAATATCAATTCTCAGCCTAATCGTTAAATTGCTTTAGGCTCTGAACCCAGATACAGACACACAGAGATTCAGTATTTCAAAAACAAAATCTTGCTTTCAGGGGTCATGAAACTTCGACATATATAAAAATCTGAAGTTCAATTTTTTTTGACGATCACAATACGTTCTCTCCAAGGGTTCGATAAAAAGTAAAAGAGTTAAACCAATGATTCCCAAACCGGGAGCCGCAAAGTGATCTCAAGGTTCCGCCAATGAAATGAGAACAAAACACGTTTGAGGAGCAATAAGATTTCAAGGTTAGAGTGTATAGCTATCATTGTTTAAACCATTACTAATATATCTGAAAGCAAAGAAATGACTACAGTAATCTCGCTAAATTAAGAGAAACATTATAAATAGTATTGTATCCCTATTGACTAATAATTATTGTCCCCACAATAACTACTCTCGTTGAAATGTGTTGGTAAAAACAAATGTGAAATTCTAAGAGCAAACATGCTAGGTTTTTTAGTTTCATAACATTTTATTTTATCATATAATGAAAAGATCGTGATTTTTTTTATCCAAATATCTCTAGTTTAAAATGCATATCTAGGATTTGTTTGACATGGCAAACATTACTGTACAGTTGGTTTTTGGGCAAAAATTCGTTGAATGGTTTGACTGAGTTTTCAAAAACTTGAAATATTTTATAAATGGATTTGGTTACAAATGAATATCTTGGGAGTGTTTGTCATAACAAATAACAATGTTTACATGTTTTTGGGGTTAGAACCTATTTATGGGTGGTTCACTAAATACTGATTTAAAAAAATTAAATACCGTATTTGAAAAATGGCAACATCAACTTTGTTCCAATTGGCTATTTTTAGAGGAACTCAAATGACAAATAAACCTGTAGGACTATAATTTGTTTTGGGTAAAAATTCGATAAAGACTTTTAATAAGGAGTGATTTATGAACATTCAAATTATTTTGAAAATAGATATAACGATTTTGTTTAAAATGTATAGCTAGGGCATGTTTGACATGAATATGACAAATAAAGCTGTATACTTGTTTTGGGAGGAAAATTTGGCTATGGGTGGTTTAAATGATTACCGTCTTTTTAACATTTTAAAACTTGATTAAAAATTGTTATCGGGAGACTATTTCACGTATCAATAATGATGTAGATTTATTTATCTAATATAAATTAATTCTAGGGTAAAGCTCACAACGAACTATATAAAATTTTAATGTTTTGAAAATTGACCTTGAAGATTGAATCCAAAATCGGAATATGTGAATAGTTTTTCATGATAAATAAGAAAATGTTTTTATTTTTAGAAATAATAAATAATTTTAAAATATTAAAAAAATAACCATTTTCGAAAATATGAATTTTGTTAGGTATATTCGAACAATTTGGTTTAAAATTAATTTATAAAGTGATTACTGTGATTAATAAAATCATGTGTATATGAGTAAAACCTATTTAAGGGTAGATTACTAAAAACTATTTTTGAAATTTTTCTTCGAAGCTATAATACACAATATGAGAAAGTTTGTGCGATTTTGTCGTACCATTAACGGTACTAAAATCACGTGGGGGGTCTTGATTATTTTTTAAGTTAGTAAAGGATCCTTCGAATAAATAAGGGCTGTAACCACTGAGATAACTGCTCTGCTTCAGGGAACTCATCCAGAAGTGAGATAAATACATCCTTTACAGAACCAGGATTACATGATAGATAAATTTGGGTTCTTGTAGAAAGGAACTTTAAGAAAAAACAAACATTTTCTTTGCGGTCAATCTTGATAGTAATTTACTTCGTCGTTTGAATTATTTCATCGGTAATGATAGGCCTACTATTTTATTAAAAATGACAGCTTCAGATTTAATGATTTGACGCATAAAAATATACTAAAATCATTTTGGTAGATTTTGTAACATTTCGAAAAAGTTCCCTCCTATCAAATTTCTCACGTTACTAAATATATTATTTTGCTCAGAGTTTTACTACCCCACCAGGATATACACATATAGCTACACTAATAATATGGGGATGAGGAAGTATGTTTAGAGGAAATTTACCAGCATTTTCATGGAGGCAATGTGGTTAAACCATCAATAAATACACTCAGCTAAGATTTGAGCGCCTACCTCACTTTCATCATTGACCCAGACTAGATGAACTTGACGTTTAGTTTTCGGGCTCACTGATATAATGAACATATGTGTAGTTTTTCTGGTTTCCTTTTCTTTTTTTGTGGAGCTAATATTTATTCATTCAAAGCTAAGACATGATGTAAACAAAGCCACGTGGAAATCTATGCTCTGATTTGCTACTGAATGGACACTATGATATCCTTTCACTAAATAGTTCCTCCTTTGTTTTGTATTTAACCTGTTTTAAAATAGCATTAGAAAATTATTATAGCTAGAATTATCCCTACATTTGATTTAGAAATGATATTTTAAGCTTTGCAACCGCTATTTGAACACCAGCAAACTCCTGACTTAGCGTTGAGAGACCCCATGGTACAGTCCTTACCACATTTTAGCGTCAAGTCAGCGACGGTTAGTTCATGATGGCAGCGTTAAGTAACTGTTGTTGTGAGTGTTTAGTGCTTACCATTTATGGAGTTTTCTGAATCTGGCCCGAGTTTTGTTAAACATAAGACAGGAAATTTAAAAGCGTTAAAAATACAAAAATTCGTAATTACCTACTTTGCTATGGTACTGACTATACATGGACGCGCCTGCTTTAAATAGTACACTAGTGTTCCACCAATCATGTAGCTCCTTCACATAGTGGTATGGCAATATTTGTTTACTTCAGGTCTCAGGCTAGGATGAATCAATAATAATATTAATTAGTAAATTGGACTGCTAAGGCGCAGTAAAGTTGATTAATTATTATTATTGTTTTTGACTATAAATATTGTTTTATAATGTGTGTAAATCGATTACTGACCCGTGCCTCCTAGACACACGTTGGTCCTATGACATTTCTCAAGTGACTGTCCTAAACAAGATGGCGTTATCTGTCACGCTGATGGCGAACATATTTTTATATTAGCTCACAGAATATTAAGAAGATTACAAGGGGGAAATCAAAAAGCTTTTTTTTTTAAACATTATTAATTTTACGACACAGAGGAGTTAGGGTCGAGGCCAAAGTTAAGGAAGAGCTCCCTTTTTTAAATTAGTCTGTTTTTAAGAGTTGGCGAATAGTAGACACAGTTGGCACACAAATGATAATCATATTATACGGTCCATTTATCATTTCACATTGGCATAATAAAAAAAGGGCGAGAGACTAAATAATAAACGTGAGTATATGTGAAGTTTATACAGAATAACTCAACGCACATATTGAAGAAAAAAAAGCAACAAAATAAACTCCATTGAATAATGTTCTCATATAAAAGAAAATGTTGTAGAATCCTGTCAGGCGTAAATCACGGATAAGTAGCCACTTTCTTGTATAGTTAAATAGTTTTCCATCGTCTTTTATTGGACAGAAATCTTGTTGCTGTCACTTTAAAATTATAATCTTTTTCTAACGTAGCTTAAGTTACTGTACTAATAAATCGAAATAATCCTTCGAAGCGGGATAACAAAATACAACTTTAGACTTGTCATAATTCGGAGTGTAGTTAAACCGAAATCTGTTCTGGTCCCTTGAAATAAAGTTAAAAATGTGCTTACATAGAAAGTGGCTTTATTATCTAAGAACAGTTTGTCTAAATTATCTTGTGTTGAAATAAAGGGAATTTGAACAAAGTTGCATTTTAGTATTCAAAAACTAGATCTTACCATTACAAACTGTATTTTGAATAATTTAATTAATATATGCAGCATAGGTGAGCATGAGTACTAAGGTTCATCTAATCTGGTTTGCCAGTGATGGGAAGGTCCAAGTTCAAGTCTAAGCTGAGTGCACTGAAGGTGTTTTCTTCAAGTTATTTTTCCACTATTTCTCCACACACATCTTTGTAAATTTCTTTTCAAGCATTTCCTTCCTCAAGCCTACTCTATTAACGCAGCTAAAACGCGTATAGCTTGGACTGTTATTAGGAGACGGGGGTGGTAAAACCAACAAATATAATTGGACCTAGTGTGAGGGAAGATACAAGCCCTAAATTCAGCATAAATATTATTATTATTATTACTATTGTTATATTACAGCCCTCCAAACTGTCTCGTTATGCCTGCTAATCACACTTGACTTGATACAATTTAATCAATACCAACTTTAGGACCTCCCACAGAGCCAACTTTAATATAAATGTTAGCCCTTTCTGCTTAACAATAAACATTTTATTGTTATTTATGTTAAATTACCTTTTCATGATGAATGAAAGTGGCAATAAAAACGATATGGGACGTCCCAATTTTTTATATTTAACTAACTGAAAGAAATGTCAAAAGCTCTTCAAAAATGTTGTGAAAAGAAATAAAGAGTATTTCTGAGTCATGAGTGTAGATAAAAAAAGAGTATGTATATATGGTTCTCACCTCGTGACTTTGTCCTTTCATAACAACCCTCCGCCTACCCATAAATCGTTCTTTCAACCACTAAATAGAAGGGAAGAAAGTACACACTAACATGTCACTGGATATTACAATAAATAACCACTCCGGCCGGCTACCCTCTTGCTTCGTTTAAAAATAACTTCCGCAATTAACAAAAGCACATCGAAACTCCATATTGACACGGCAAGCTGTATAATACTAGGCTTTCTATTGTTGAAACGTATTATTTCCGGCTACCTTGATGTGAATAAACTTCCAAGTGAAGAATGAAGGTCGAAATAATTTGAAAGATTGAAAGGAGGGGGATACCTCGTACCTGTACTGTGATTGGTTGAAGAAAGGGGAATTAAAAGTGTAGCATGACAAGGTAGGAGAAAGAGGGAGGAAAAATTCACATAATGTTGATTTGAGTTCATAGAGAATGTTAAACGAAAACTAGGTGATATATCCATCCAACCAATTCATTAATATGTATTCTTGTTTTTTAAAAAAATCTTTAAAATAGTTCTACTTTCCTTGAATTTTTCCTTCCACATATCAAGGGCACACTAAGACGCTTTGTAGATGCCTAAAAGTTCATTGTTACTTAAGGAGTTTTTTAAATTCAAAATACGGACAGTGGCATAATTTAGGAAAAGTGTTTAAAAACCTTACATTATAGCTTTTGTCATTTTAAAAATAACATGAAAACGGTTATCTAATCTTCAACGACCTGTTTGGGTGAAATGTCTCAGCTTTGAGACAATATAGTAATGGCTGGAAACGTAGATC
Source organism: Timema poppense (assembly GCA_902141375.1). NCBI lineage: Eukaryota > Metazoa > Arthropoda > Insecta > Phasmatodea > Timematidae > Timema > Timema poppense. Next base: position 16,687 of record CABFOV010007352.1, on the reverse strand, counting down.
CTACCTGCCCCAAACAATTTAATAATGTTAATTTTGTTTAACAACGTCATAAAAGAACATTCAAAAGTGTTTAAGGAATTCTGTGGTACAGTGGTTCCCAATTACCTACCAGCCAAGGACCCCCCAAGAGGTTCTTTGAGGTCAGCGGACCCTCCAGTGTAGTAAATAGCACCCCCTCCCCACATTAATAATTCATGTTAGAAAGCCTACGAAACTGGGAATTTGTAATCGTAAGCCCTAGTCAGAAGTGATCTTACATACTTTTATTTTTACGCTAACTCTAGCTGTAATAATATTAATGAGTATAATAGTAATAGTTAATACAAAAAGAGTTATACCCTGATTTTGGTTGGAGGAACAGTAAAGAAAATTCAAACATATTTCCTTGCGGATAAATTTGTTAACATTTTACTATATTATTTGTGTTATTTTATAGGTATTGATGATATCTATAAAAAATGACAGTTGCAGATAGCATGATTTGATGTATGAATATTTTAAAATGGTTTTAGTAACTTTAGTAACTAAATTATACTGTTCTTCCTACCAAAATCATACTATAGTTAGATCTACATGCAAATTTATTAATTATGAAAAAGTCCAAATTTATTCATTGGGCCAAGTATTAGTGAGATAAGTGAAACCTCTTTTAACCATCACTTTTAATCCAACGGTACATGATTAAAAACAATCACACGAAAATAATAAAACGAAATGAATCAATATGAATAATAGTGACAGCTCAACTCGACTGGTCAGTCCAAGAACAGAACAGTGGCCTTGAGATGCGCAGTAATCACTGCGCAGGTGTGTGAGGAGGAGGGGAAGCTTTTTATCGATTAAGATTAGGCCTACTGTTGTTTAATTATTCCAATAACTTTTTATTTTATTACACTTTGGCGGTTGTCGCAGACACCCCGGGGTCTGCGGACCACCTTTTGAGAACCATTTCTCTATGATATGGAAGCTACAAAACATACTTTCCCATAAAGAGGCGTCTAGACTCTAAACTACCGTGTTTCATGCAACTTGCTGCATTCAAATACGTTCACAGGAGATGCCCGTTGGGTCACATGCCTAAAATGTAGTTGTGCGTCTAGCTGCAAGTAGGCGCAAGTGCCCTGCAAATATTTGGAGAGCATTGCGACAATCTTGTCTCCATAGTCATTTGAGAACTGTTGAAGGTGGTTTCGTTGATTTTTCTAGATATGGTGTAGCTGTGTTTTACCCGAAAGTATTTGTGTAACTGTGTTTTACCTGAAAGTCTTTGTGTAGCTGGGTTTTCCGTTATGGAGTTAGTGCCGAAAGCACAATCGAATTCATCAATGACTATCAGAGCCATCCATTGTTGTGGTGGTCATCACACACAAGACTCCAATACTCTCGTTAAACGGAGGGATGCTATACATTCACTAGGTGTAGTTTACGTTGTATGATGACGATAGCTGCAAAGATGCAAGAAGCAAGTACCTTCCGTGACATCTTTAAGTGCGCTGATACATGGGATGCAAGAGGCATGCTACAAGACACACAGCAAGAGGCATGCCTCTGAGCATATAATGTAGCATTAAGAAAGTAATTAGTCTAAACGCACCTTAATACATATAGCAACGACAGGACATTTTCCTTAAAGTAGGCGGCACCCTTAAGGATATAAGGGGGAGAAGCCAAAGGATATTTGCCTCATTTCCTTTTTTTTTCGATCCACCTCAAAAGTCATTGAAAAGCCAAGGTTTGGGATAATGGATTGAGATGGATGTTAGGGGGCACCCCCTGTGCCCTGAAGAATAGCCTAATAAAATGCTCCATTGGTTTCAATTGTGCCTCCACAGCGGTGAGGGGACTGCTAGCAGCTGCCCTCGACAAGGGGGAGGAGGGGTAGTTTAGTTACAAACAAGTTGCCTTTGTGCCTTGGCAGGAAACACGTCATTGACGGCAGTAGCTGTGTCGCTCTGTCTTTTCAGTAGATTAATATTCTGTAAATCAGCGTGCAAGATCTCAGGTTATGACAGGCGAGTGGCCAATTTACCCTCTCTCTCTTTCCATTAGTGTGTCACAGATAGCTTACATGTCTCTTTATGGGAGGCTGCATTTACAAAAATAAGGTGGTATTAGAAATTAAGTAGACTAGTTCCACTTCCTTGTTCGAATGATCTAGGGCGTCACTATCGCAAAAGAATGGACTGCCGATAACGAGGAGACCGGCACTCGAATCTTGGTCGGGTCTACTGAGCTTGGTTTTTCCTAAATGGTCTCCACTATCATTTTGTGACTGCACTTCCTCTAAGTTCAACCCTACTCATCCCTAACAGATCAACGTAACTAGTGGCCTACATATGCACATAGCCTGAACAAGAACAAGACGCGATGCTAGACTAAAAAAAGTAGACCTTTTAGTTTTTATATTTAGTTAAGTTATTTTAAATATTATATATTTCTTAAATTTTGATATGAAAATTAAATACTTATCTAAAATACTTGGATCATTAAATTACTAAACTGTTTTGAAGCTACGGTCCAATTTTAATAAGAAAAGTATTTTTTTAAATTATTACAAACATATTTTCATTGGTCAATTTTACTGTGGGCCCACCTAAGATTAGTGGTATTTATAGGTATTGTATAACAAACGTAAAAGCAAAAGATGACATGACTTGACGTATTAACTCATGCAAAATCTAATAACTTTTCTAAATATCAGATAAATTCTTCCTATGAAAATTGGACTGACTATTCCAAACTAGTGTTCATGAGAGTAAATTATATGATTTAAAACTTGAATTTTACCGTAAGCTTCCATTATTAGGCCTATGTTTCACATTTCAATGTTTACGGCTTAAACATAAACCAAATTTAAAATAAAGAATATTTAAAAAAATATAGTACGGAACTTCGCACAGACTTTATCGCTCTATTGTATAAAAATGTAGATATTTACTCAAAATTCGTAATATAATATACACTAGCGAACCCGAGAAAAAATCGCACTAAACATAATTATGTAAAACATTTTTTGACTCACGGTTTTAAATTAAATAATTTTATTTTTAAAGACTTAACGTCTTCATTTGTGTATTTGGGCCAGTAAAAATATCGACATTGGGTCTTCAAGGGTCCACACTTCGTATTAAAATGTTGACTTCCGGTTAAAATTCTCGGCATTTTATAAGGGGATGCATATCTTATCGTTATCGCATTGATAATACATTTCTCTTTTATAAATTTTGACCAATGAAATAGGTAATTATTGATTATTGAGTCTAAAATGAGAGAGAGAGAGAGAGAGAGAGATAGAATCATTATAGCCAATATTGAGAAAATTGATTTTTTCTATCTTTTCACCCTTAAGTAAACTGCTATTAATTTTAGGGTTAGACAGACAGACACACAGACAGATGGCGTTGCAAAAACAACTTTTTAGTGTTTCGGACGGTCATGAAACGTTGACATTCATCAACATTTCAGGCTAGATTTTTTTGATGGTCATAATACTTTACTTTAAAGTCTTGGCAAAGTTAAAAATATATAAAAATATATATTTATTTGTGTACAGTTGAAAACGTTTGATTTTGATAAAAATATATTTCGGGCGAAATATGTTTATTATAAATAGATTTACATATTTGCAATGATAAGTAATTTCATATCTCAAAGATTTACAGAGATAAAATTAAAAACTAGAATCTACGTACCAGGCTGAAACCCTTAAAGTCATTTCGACGAAAAATTGAAAGTAGTCATTTGGTTTGTAATATTGAACAAAGCTTGGAAATTAAATTTAAATTGTCAAAGCCTATTTTGATAAAATCGATTTTTTTTTCTCTTTTACGCTCTTAAGGAAACTACCCTTAGTTTTAGGGTTGGATATCCAATTCCAAAAATCCCTCGGAGCAACCCTATTAAAAACCCTAGATACAAAGTTTTAGTCCGATCGGTAAAATAATTTAGGCTCTAGTCCGAGGTACAGACAGATGGATAGACAGACGAACATTCAAAAACTACTTTTTAGGATTCGGGTGATGAAACGTTGACCTTCATCAAAATCTCGGGTCCGATTTTTTTGACGATCTCATTATTTTCTATACCTGTAAGAGAGCGAGAAAGTAAAAATGAATTAAGTTTGGTTTCACACTTACAATCTAATTTTGATAATAAAAACCTTATCTGGGTTATTTGATCTACTTTCTTGTATTCATACGTCAAGTTGTGTGAGCTTGAGCTGTCACTGTAAGTAGGTATTAAAATAACATTAGTAATAGAGTAAAATGTTTTCAAATTTTGGCCGTAAATTAATTATATTATTATTATTTTCTAAATGGCTTTCCCTATGAATATTTGATTATACCTTTGAACAATGATATTTAATCCGGGATACGCAGAGATACATTTGGAGGAATGTAAGATTTAAAATAAATATAGACTGTATAAGTTATGGAATATGTATAGCTTACAATGGCGTGGTAAAGTGATATTTCTAAAGAAGTTCCACCCAAGGGCGTGGGAAGAGGGGGACCTGGAGGGTCAGGACCCCCTCACCCTCCTGGATTTTGATGGACCCACCTTTCAATATATACTTATCGAAGCTTTTATTGGCTAGGGCAAGACGGCCGTGGCTAAAGGCAGGCTTATAGTAAAATATCTTATATTACTCCCTCACCCTATAAAAACTATCTCTTTACGTCCTTGGTTCCGCTAGAAAATGTTACTATACCGTTAGCAAATTAAAGTTTACATACGTATGTATGGACTCCCATAGGGGGGGTCATAAAATTACAGGGGGGGCCGAAAACCCCCTGACTTCACCGTTCTAGGCCCTTCATTACTTGCATTATGCACAAATAAACTTTGGGGGTACAAAGTCGAAGAGAAACTACGCCAACAAACAAAGTTGAATACCACTACCTTAGACAGTAAGTACTGTATTAAACACACCTCAAATAGGCCTAATGTATCGAATGAGGGCTTACATGTAGTAAATACCATAAAAACCATCTAAAACCGACACATTATCAAATATTCTAAAATCATTATGCTGTGAAACTGTCAAAACTGATTTTTAATTAGGTCAAACTTAAAGCTGGCGGCACTTTAAAGATATTTTGGATTAAGATAAAAGAGCTCTTCATTCAATATTATATTTGTTATCATTCTCCGCGTCTTAAACTACTCATCAGGGCTAGTCACGTGTACCCAACTAAGTTATACAATAGGAAAGAAGACTATCATTTTTAATGAAATGTAGCTGTATTTGAGTGTTGAGAGGGGGGAGGGGGAGTAACACACCGTTCAGAGAAAACTACCCTTAGTACACGCGGATGGTATTCAAACTACAACCCCTCCATCATCGGCAAACCAGAACATACGACTCCTTAGTTAGAGTGCCCACCGGTAATATAAAATTATTTTGTGGGTTTTTTGTAAAATTTTCCCACCCCTAACCTGTTGATCGCAAATTTCAGCCCGAAAGGGCGCCATTACCATTCGTGTTGTGATTGTCCTTATCCCCATGTCGTGTGCATTTTCGAGAGCCCCTTGGGGCTGGTGTTAATGTCTATCCCTTTATGTTTCTCGTGTTTTTGTTCACGCATTTATGTATATGGTTGAATGTTATAATAAAACAAAACCTATAAAACAAACAAAATTATTTTGACGAATGGGGAGGATTTGGTTTGAAAACCTCTTTTTATTCATGACAGGTTGATGGGCAAATAAATATAAAAAATAAAAAATATATGCGGTAAAAAAAAAGTAAAAGGAGGATGCAATACAATTAGGTTTAACATCTCCACTTCTTAAAAATATAACTTTAATTAAACCTCTCATTCATGGTTTCGCACTGGCCTATTTTGTAAATAGGAGCGGAGATGTAGACAAATTGAGTTCACCTGGTCAGGCTCGGTAAGGAGCGAATCAAAACCTTCTTGCAGCTGGTTCTTCTCTTATTTGTCAGCCATTGTTGTTCCAGCGTGATGGATGACGTCACTCACCAGGTGGCAGCACTGGCGCTTCTTTAGCGCATTATGGAGGTTGATTTCACCTACAAGGACTTTATATTCACGCGTTGAATGTGTTGGTGATTTAAACACCGAAATAAATAAAGATCAGGAGAAATGGTGGTTTATCAATAAGACTTAATATTATGCCTTCTCTTTCCCCATTCTATTATTATGTCGAGTATAATAATGTATGTAAGCAGTTCTAATTTCCACAGTAATCTCCTTATAGGCTACATGCAGTTTAGTAACACTTCCAAAAGCCTAATACTTTATAGTTAATACACGGTAATTGTGGTCTTAAGTACCTACATTTAAGTATCAGGCTGTACTAGAAAGCTACTAGGCACTTAAATACATCTAATAGCTATATTAATGTGGCACTAAAATTTTAGCATTGAGCCCTTTTAGATAGGCACTAGGCCCTTTACAAGAACTATGATGAATGTGATACTAAATATATATTTAGCCCTTCTAGACACATATACACATGAACTAGTTATAATATTGTGGCACTATTGACTATATATACATTGCTGACTTCGGTGGTCTTGAGCCATAATGCTTGCCTCAGGACTCTAGGTACGTGGGTTCAAACCCAGACGGAAATCTCTTTCTGGGGGTGCGGCTCCGTGAGCTGTACAAGCTCTGAGCTATGAGTGAAGAGCAATCGGGACTAATCTTGGACAACTTGCCGTTAGAGCATTGGTAGGCTAAGACAAGGGTCCTGGGTTCGATTAACGTGTAACTTACAGGTATCAGATTATATATTTTTTGTGAATACAACTCTAGTTAATTTAATCTACAACAATTAATTGAGTTGTCCGATAAAAAAAAATTAATTAGAGGACGAAAAGATCCTATATATTATATTTTAAGATTTTTATTAATACACATTTTAATTATATAATGTTATTAATTATGTCAAGTAACAAAAATAACTAGCTACACACTAGAGCTGAAACTACCCATTAATTTATCCTTTATCTCCCTGGTGAAATGTGGTGCAATGGAGTCAATTGTGCGCACGTAGATTCCAATTGTGTGTGTGTGTGTGTGTGTGTGTGTGTGTGTGATCCACGTCTGACCATTCGTCCGGCACACATTTACACTAACGTTATAAGGATGTACTATTTAGAGGAAATGCCCCCCTCCTTTCTTACATTTGCGTGGAAAAAGAGAACGAGAACATTTGTGGGAAAAAAACACCTCTTAAACCATTTAGGAACACGAACCCTGACCTTGTCACTGGCGAACCAGATCAAAAGAGACTGTTCACAGTGTCACGTGCGAGAACACACGGGGCTAAATTGACTGGCAACGGCCCCTGTATCTTTGGAGCGCCGCGCCTGAGGGCGTCCTTGAAGCGACGCTTCCACTGCACTGTGCAAACGAGGGACGCTTTGTGCTTGTTAAATGTCGCGATAAGTGCGTATGTGCGTTCGTGCGTGTGAGTTTCCATGCCAGGAGGAATTGGCTAATAGACGTGTCACTTTCAAACCCATAATATAATACTAGGAGATGGCGGACTTATGGAGGAGAAGTAGTCTGTTTTTAGTTCGCATGGACCTAGGCTTCTATGACTACACGTGCCTATCATCACGTCAGGGCTGTACACAGATATTTACTTTAAGAAACTGAGAATGGGTAGGGACTAAAATAAAGGATGTAGCCAGAGTGAAATTTCGAGTTTAAACAATAAACATAATAAACAATGTCTAGATATAAAATTTAATCAAAATAGTTTGAAGGAATTTCGAGAATTTTTCTTTTTCTTTTTGCTATTCAGTAAACTATCCTTAAATTAAGGGTTGGATATAGAATTATGAAAACACCTTTGGGGGACCTTATGAAAACCCCAGATACCAAGTTTTAGCCAAATCGGTAAAATAGTTTCGACTCTAGCCCGAGGAAAGGTCAGACGACATTGCGGAAAAAACTTTTTTGGTTTCAGGGGGTCATAAAACGTTGACATTTATCAAAATATAGATTTATAATTTTTTGATGATCACAATTCTTTCTCTTTGAGGTGTTGAAAAAAAGTAAAAATTAATTGTAGTCTCTAATTTTTTTCCCAGTACTTATTATTATCCGCTCGGAGTATACCCATCAATTTGTTAAGATAATGGGATATGGATTAGGAAGGGCAATTATTTCTAGTAAATGTATAGGCCTACCTATTTGAAACGAGAAACCATTTAGGAAAATCACGCGGGAGGGATTCGAACCCCGATCACCTGCAATTCAGTCTAACACGAGTGTGACGTGTTAGACTATACGACCCCCGATGCGGGTGTAGACTACCTAGTTACTATTCAAAGCATCTAAGGTTGACAAATATTTGTGTGAGCCCACGCCAGCTGTGGCATGGTTTAAGAACGGTGTGATGGTGAGGTAGGGGTTCGAATCCCGGTCAGAAACACTGTGGGTGTATTTTCCTAATTTCCCTCCACACAAATGCGCATGCATTTCCTCTTAAATCACACCCTCCTTACCACTATCCCGTCAAGGTAGACATGCCCCGGATGGGCGGGACGTGATCATGTGAATATCTGCTGTCAGATTTTCGAAACAAGAAATTTTTAGGAAATACAATTTATTTTGCGGTCAACATTTTCCTACCGAAAGGTTAGATTTTATACAATAATATCGATATCTAAAAAACGCGACAGCTGCAGATCATACGACTTGACGTATGAACAGTTGAAAGTATTTCAATAATTTTTTAAATATCATATTGCCTATAGTGTGATCACGGTATTTTCGCCCTTTTCTATCAATTGAATGAAATTTCTTGAAATAGTTCCATTTCCATTCGGCTAGCAAGTGATTTAAAGTGACTACACTTGTAACGTCACAGCCCACATATTTGCGAGGCTCATATATATTAAACTCAGCTATTAGACCTGGCAAGTTTACAATTGTCATAGAGTTCCAACGTCAATCTGCGCAGACTATACCATCACATGGCGGTCTCGCTGTACTTTCAGCCGTTTCAAACACACATGTGCTAAACTGAAACAAGTGTCTCTATTTGTTTCCATCAGAGTGTACACAGGCTGTATTCCTATAGTGTCAGATGAAGAAACAGTACCTCCACTTTATGATGGAGCAGATGTTTACGATCTCTATCTTACACTCACAATAATATCTCCCTTTCATCACACCCCCCCTCCCCCCACCTCATATAAAAATGAACCATTTAGTCACATGTGACACACGACGAGCAAAGGCTCGCAGAAAAGCACACACACACTGATTTGTGGTTTTAAACTCGTCAAGTATTGTTGTGCACTTCTTTTCGTTTTTATTGAAAAAGCTGCTCTAATTTCACGGGCCACCGCTCCTCTCTTTAGAAAAATAAAAAAGATTGACGTCATTGTAGGCGGAGCTATTGACAAGGCTAGTATTGGGGGGGGGGGCTCTTCTCATATCCGCATGAGGGGGCACGTCAAAAGCCTGGGAAACACCTTCCTGGCCGCTGACTTGCGGGAAATCAAATAACAAATTTCGGGACGATATTAGTAACTTCATGCATCATTATGAACTTTATATCCTTTCACTAAGGTCGATATTCCCGTGCGAAGTCCCCCTCCTTACTATAAGCTTAGTACTGAGTCTTTGCAAGCTGTTGTGATCCTTAAGACACTATATCAATCCACCTTCCCTCAACCCTCCAAACCATTAATGGGTACAACATTAATGTGCTCTCCCATTAATAATGCATCAAACAAAATGGCGTCGACCGCGAAAAGACATTATAAAAAGGTGTTTTAATGTCTTTATTTCGCGGGTGACAGTGATGTATGAGGTCTCTCCGTGTCTCGGCATATTATGATTGCGAGAAGTTCATTGTTGCAGCTTTGAAGGGAGGGGAGCCAGCACAGAGACATCTACATGAAAAGAACTTGTACTAATAGCGCTACGCAGGTCACTTTTTGTTGGTGTTGTAATGTGTTTGAGTTAGTTTACTTTCGATTATCTCCATACGGGAGGTAGGCCCTACACGAGGTCCGGCTTTACTACTCTAAATGAAACAAATGTACACTACAAAATGAAATGACAGTCAAGAGACGGATACGATTTTTGGGTGTATAGATATTATTATAATTATTACTATTGTCATTCGAAAGCGCCCCCCTGTGCGTGATTTTTGGGTGTATAGATATTATTATAATTATTACTATTATCATTCGAAAGCGCCCCCATGTGCGAGTGTATATATATATATATGCCTACTCGCACCGGGGGGCGCGTGAACAAATGCCGAACACGCCTGTTGGTCTGGCTTTCCGGTGACAAGGGGAGGTAAGGGTTCCAATACCAGCCGGGTGTTATAGTGTTTTTTTCCTAAATGGTTTCTCGATCTACTTTCGCAAGAATACGGTTACATTTCCTCAAAACTCTACCATCCTCATTCCTCTTTCTCCATTAGTTTAATTCAATACGTACGTCTCAGAGAGGCAGTAGGCCCGCCGCCTACTGGACACAGGGCAGGCGCAGCAAAGGCAGAGGGCAGATATAGCACAGGAAGAGGTTTTTGCAAGTCACCGCTGTGTTTGTAATAATATGTTTCTTGTAAATGACGCGTGCTTCAACAGATTGCTTAAGCTTCATTATTATACTTAATTTAGTACAAAATTAATTTGACAATGGTTTTAAACACTAACAGTAACTTACATATTAGTACAATATTATACTGTTTTTAAAGTGACATTTAAATATGTAATTCGAGTCTTTGTTATAGTTAGCTATTACCGAGATAATATTTTATTAAGAAATGCGAATCTCTGTATTTTCTTCAAATCAAGAGCGTTTTTTGTTGCTTTTTATAATATCTTACATCTAGGTATGAATATTAGCCTACATACAGTCGTGTGCAGTTATTTTTATTCATTTTACTATTAACTATCTTATTACCGGTTATTTGCTCTTGTTGACTTTATAGTAGTCCCATGTTTCTATATAGAGGAAACCTTAAAGTTCAGTCAAATAAAAATAGGACAAGCAGAAGCTGAGAAAAAGTCCTAAAAGTAGTGTTTTGTAGCCACCATTTTGAAATAAAATGGAGGACGTCAAATGTATTAGCCTGTATGTTAACGTGTCGTCAGAGGTATCCGTCAGAGGTATGTCCGTGCAAAACTTCAGCACAATTGGTGGGTTTTTTTAAAAAAAAGCTTTAAAATTGCCAACTTATATATTAGTGGTATAGAAAACAAGTCACGTAAGAAAAAAATATTGAAAATAGCCCATATTCGTTAAAGATCACTGATAAAACATAAAAAAAAACACCAATGAAAGGGTCTCCGCGACTGTGGGTTGACAACGCATTATCTGAAGGCAGTATTTCCCAATTTTATGTTCTGTGCTAAGTTTAAGAGTCCCCCAGTAGGGAGCCTCACCCTTCCCTCGCCGTCACTCGTGGCTTTAAACTCCTCTTATCAGACGCGAGAATGGGAATTTTATGCAGACACGATTGGCTGCCTTGTCCTGAATCTGTTCCATTTTGTAGGATCTTGCGCGCTCTTGTTTCTCACCACTGTCAAGGGGTGGGTTGACGAAGGGGCTTGGGGGTAAGGGGAACATTTCCTTAAGTCGCCCCCTTATCGCCTCTTATCAGTTCGGGGGTTCCTCTCTCGACACATTCATTAGCACGTTCCCCCCGAGTTCACAGATACAATCCAATCCAATCTTTTGTTCGAAGACTCTCAAAGTAATCTAACTATTTTTAAATTCACTTGTTCTCTTCAGGTATTCCTTCCGGTTTGTTCTAAGTTGATGACACGTGTAGCATTAGCTGAGTGTGTCAGGATGCCATTAACAACTCCGGAGTTGTAGGCTACATTTCGCTAAACACACAAACAAGGGCACGGGGACAATGGCCTCAGGTTAATCTATTCAGTTTTATGAGGACGGGGAGGTTGGAGTTTGAATATTAACCGAGTGTACTAAGATGGTTTCTCTTAACCTACTCGAATCCTTACTTACAAATGCGGCTTCGTCTCCTCTTATTTGTACTCTGCTCGTGCCCCTATTAGTATATATATATCCCAGAGGGGAACCAAAACGTGCCAGTAGCTCACGAGTCAAGGTCAACGAATGTTAGTGCTAAACTGGTATATTCAGTGTTTGCCCACTCCTCCTTGCAACCGGTCAAGGCAGTCATATTTAACTACATTAATGTATCTGTATTTACGTGGAGGGAAAGTGAGAAATCATTTTGGTAAAAACTACCCTCGGTAAGCCCAGCTGAGATTCGAGCCCCTGGAAATCCAGATTATATGAGCTTGACATTTAGTCCACCAGACCACGAATACCCACCTGGTGTATTGAGGCTCATTCCCTAAAAAAAATAGATTCCTACTCTCCATCCAAGTAAATTTGGGTTAATTTACTTTAAAACCATTCATAAACACTCGTCTCTATTGTTCTAAACACACCCTGATATTAAACGAGATGTCTATATCTGAATTCAGCCTCTCTTACCACTCAACCATGTGTACGAGCGAAACCTTTGATTGTTCCAATTGTAAAATAAACCACTCGGATATTACTCCATTGCAAGCCTCAAAGAGCTATTAGACTATATTTCATATCGTTGAAGCCATCGTTGAAACCAGCGATACTTTCAAACGAGTAAAAATAAAATCAATAGCTATATGTATTCTTTTCTTTGGGTCGTTTCATAATCAGAATGGCCTATGCCTCGATTGCGGGTATATGCTATATATACTAAAGGTAAGAGGACATCTACCTAGATCAAAATAGAATGGGCGAGTTGCTTTCAAGCTCAGGTAGGTGTCGTATTGTATTTAGAATAATGCCGCACTTGAGAAGTAGCCTACTCTGATTTTTTTTTTATCGTATGGCGTATTTTACCGGGATGGACATGACATCCATGTTCAGTAACCTTATGTTTAAACTATTTGGCTCTCTAGTAGTATAGAGCACTGTCCAGAGTACACTATAGGAGGTTGTCTACACGTCGTATCTGCGATGAGAGATGATGATAGCGATTGTGAAGGTGTGGATCTGGGGGTGAGTATTAATCTAACATATGCTTAATTATTCAAAACCCTGGTGACCATTGATATCATTGACTCTTAAGAAAAAAATATCAGAGATACCAGCCGAGGAATCTAACCCGGCACCTCTAGATTCGTAGCCAGAGGTACTACCTATGAAACTGGCCCAAATGTCCCTTGTGGACCCGTTCAGACTCACTAAAGGAGGTTATGGTGTAAAGAAAGGGGGCGAGGGAGGGGGGGGCGAGATAACTGTATGTATTTGATTTATTTGATACACATATTAATATATCAACAGGTCTTGAATATTGGTCAATGGAATTCTGGAATTTAATATCTTTTTATATTCATTTTAAAATGTATAATCAAATTACACTAAGCTAATGAAAGATATTCAAGGACTGTTGATATCACATAGTATAGAAAGTTAAGCTGAACGTATTTACTAAAGCATTGTTATATTTATTCTTGTAAAAAAACCTATCTGCTGTAAAACTACGCAAATACCGCACTTGCCTTTATTCCACATTCCCTTCAGTCCCACCTTAGGAAAGGCTCTTATTTGAAGGAATATTAGGGTATTTTTATAAGAATGGAATTTTTGGAGTTTATAAACTATTAAAACCATTCTCAATTAGCCTATATTAATATATTGTTGAAATCATCAATATTTGTTTAATGAAAACTATATATTTCTAGCTACTTACTTTGATAATAGAAATGTGACATTTCGTGCAGAACTTCATTACAAATGAGAGCTACTCTCACCTTTTCGTCAAATAGATTGTATGGCTTTTAATATTAGAGGAAATGTTGATACACCCTTATTTTGGTAGGAAGCAAGTTCTGAAAGGCCTTATTTCAAAATAGAATCATACTGTATCGTATACATTTTGTGGGGAAAAAGGCGATCTATAACAAGGAAGGAACATGGAAGGTCAATTATCCTACCAAAAACATATCTTACAGCATAATTCTGCTACGAAATATGGTCTTCTAGAACGGACTTCATACAAAGATCAGGGTATTCTTTTCATTTCACATTTGGCGTGAAACGTATTTTGAAATAATAAACCACTTCCAAAACAACGTCTCCAAGCGTTTCACCACCATACAAAGACACTTTCCATTCCTCTCCTGCTTATATCCTCCCAGATAGACGGACAGACATGTTCAGTTAAAACCAAGTTAATTTGTTACCTCCACTGTTAACTTAAGTACAGTTCCCGAAACTGTCGGGGATGTATATCATGACGGACATAATGTCAAGGATACTACGGGAACAACTGTTTTATCGCTGAGATTTATCACTGAATAAGAGACCGAATGGTTAGGGAGGCCCATTACAGGTCTAGGAGTACCTCTTATAAATAAGAAACTTTGCTTGGAATCAAACTTTGGACTCTTGTTATAACTGAGGATCAACATTATCTAGGAAATTATTAATAGGAAAATCCCCGCAGTGGTGGCCTACGTCCTTCAAAGTGAGTGAAATTGGCTGAATTAGTGGAAGCGCCATCTAGATCCTTTTACATGTAAATGTCAAGCTCAAAAACAAATAAAAACTCAATGAGCGGAAAACAAACAAACAGAACAAGCTATAGTGTTAGAAAGAAACAGCCACATCAAGAAATATCACGTCCCGGTTGCTTTTAAAGATCCACAATGTATTATAGCATTTAAAAACCTGCCATACAGCGAAATTCATGGTGTGGCTGTTAAATAAAATGATCACAATGCGTCCTGGAACTATGAAAATACCACAATGCATCATGGTTGTTTCTTTTTATGGTTACGATACGATGTCAAACAGGTTTTAACAGATTTTCAGAAATATTAACAGTAATATTACTAATTTAACTATAAAAAAAGCATGTAGCATAGGCCTAATTAAGTACAACGCACAAAGCTCATGAATTATATTTGCACAATTTGTTAAAATGACATTTAAAGGTTAGGTTAGTTTATGTTAGGTTAGACTATGTAAGGTTAGGTAGGTTAGGCTAGGCTAGGTTAGGATAATCTAGTTTAGGTTAGGTTATATAGATTAAGCTAATGAAATTTTCTACAATCGCACTGTAGCCTTAAAAATAACACACCATGAGCCCAAAGCACGCTGTGGACATTTTATTTGACAGCTACGACACTAATTTGTAAAAAATGCCAGAATGCGTTGTGGTTTTTTAAAAGCAACCAAGACGCAAAATGTCTGGTTGTAACTTTATCTAATACCACAACACATTCTGCTTATTTTTTTCGCTCATTGAGCGTTTTTTTAGCACCACGTCTTACTAACCATTCGGGTTATACGCTTGAGTGGTTTTTTGTTTATCTTAACACGCACACATTAAGCCATCAAATAATGTGTTGCGGGTGAGGGGAAGGGAAAAGGAAAGGGGGGAATTTGTTAAAAATACTTAAGAAAAGATAAAAATGATTTTAATTATCTTATTAAACAATGAAGTGAATATAAAATCCAAATAAATAAATGACAATAAGAGTTGAAAATTTATCGGTAAAACTTTCAGATCGTTAAATCTCAGGGAAAGATGTTATTCGTAAATACATTGATAATAATATTGAAATACTAACTTATTTGGTCTACAGCAGACCCGTTGTTAGTGACACATTCAACCACCAAGCACTGAAGTAGGGGCGTGAATGTGAGGATAGAAATCGAATCGCTTGTATTGATTTATTGTAACAATAGTAATAATAATAATACTTAGAACCATGTCCTACTAACCGTTCGGGCTATGCTCTTAAGTAATAATTACACTAAAGTGTAAGGAATTGGGAAGTTTGAAATAGAGGAATTAGGCCCGTATTTGCTTGGAGGGAGAGTGAAAAGCCATTTAGGAGAACAAAAGTTCACCCGAACGAGATTCGAACCTCGATCTCCCCGTCCTCGGTGGTCTATCTAAACACGCGACACCAAGTCGGGTGATTTATTGTAAATCTTATAAATTAATGAACAACAATTTCAATAAAAATGATTGCAAATTTTCCAAAACAAATATTATTTCGGAAAAAATAAAGGGATAATTTTTTGGTTGATTTTTGGTCTCACATCACTACTCTCTAGAATGAAAAAAACTAGTCCATGTCCTACTTACAGTAAGACGACAATAGTAAGAAGGTTACCCGTTTTTTCAGGTGGGCGGAGGGTGTATTGAAGCTGATTACCCATCCTGCCATATACATTCTTACGAAAATTGGGTAAGGTTAATTAAGGCAGCATTTAGAGGAATATACCTGATAAGTGAGAGTGAATAAACTTTTAGGGAAAAACACCCTCATTCAGCCCGTTTTGAATCCTGACGTCCTGGTCGCCGATATAGGATACCATGCGAGGTTTATGTCATATCCCACGTGCCCACCTTTGTGGGTAAACGTTACAAAAGTTATTAAAACTTTTATGTTATCATACATTAAGTCACTTGATATGCAACTGTCGCATTTTATAGAATTAGATTAATACCGATCAAATAACACTTATTATATAGTAAAATGCTATCAATGTTGCTCAAACGTAAAATATATTTTATTTTATATGTGAATATCCCAGACTATTAAGACACACATACAGACTTCTATGCTGGCGGCTGGGGTTCAATCCCCGGTCCCGGCACAGATTTATCTGATTTCCAAACCCTTCCTTCACCTCTG
>CABFOV010007351.1:0-28987 GCA_902141375.1 Timema poppense | reverse complement strand
CATTACACATTAGCGTAAGTGCGTATAACCCGAACGGGTAGTAAGACGCGGTGCTAATAATAATAATAATAATAATATAATGCTTTCACAGATAAACATTGTGCAAAAATCTTCATTCTGTCATCTTATGGTTTTGGAAAACCATTTCTTGAAAAGAGAAAACTTCAGTACACACGACCGCTATTGGAGCCTCGATATTCCCGTTATCGGCAGTATAGTCTACTGCAAGAGTAGCGCCTTAGACCATGCGGCCATCGAAGTGGTTTTTAGTATTTTAAACTTTGTTGTATAAAACATCTTACTTGTATTTTATCTGTAAACATAATTTTAACAAAACTGAATAATTTTTTTTAATCCAAATCAAACTTTTAAATTTGTCATTTAACAACTCAGGGGAAATCACTGTTTAACATATTCTAATTAGTTTTGTTATTTATTTGTTTATTTAAAAATGTTCAACGTATTAGAAGTGTTGGATCAAGTTTTTAATTTCTTAACTTGCATGACGACTGCCTTCATTTGCAAATTTTTCTATACTGAAGACAGAACTGAAAGGCTTACGTTGATTTTCTTTCCTGCTTAAAAGGTTTATGTAAATATTTTGGCGGTGTCTTAGGTGAAGTTTATTTATACGTTACGCTCCGTCATGAACTGTCTGTCACGAACAACAAATTCGGAATCTTCAAGTCGTAAAATGATTTGAGGTGTAACAGTTTGAGACATCTAAATGAAAGGCTGTACTCGTATGGGAAATAGCTGTCGGCTAAATCAATATTTTAGTATTTGTGAACACACGAAGTTTCAAATTAATGGTTATTATAAAATTATAATAATTTATCTTACGGTCCAGTAGAGTGAAACTGAAAGTTTATTCTCAATTGCTCTCATCATACATAACAGGCCCAACTCGGCTCACGGCTCGCACCTGTGCGTGTGTGCGCGCGAGAGTTATGAATGTAAAGGGAAAAGAAAATACCTACGATGTACCAGAAATGTGTGCAATACTTCGTCTTTGAATGATTACTTGAAATTTTCCGCGGTGGTGATGGGGGACAAAGTGATAAAGTTCCTTGTTAGGGCGATCGACCCTTTTCATTTGGCGTGGAAAAGCAGAGTCATAGGGACAAACTGTTATCTTCAAGAATTGTTATTGTTTTTCAATTTTCTTTTCGGAAACGGTTTGTTCAAGAATATAAGCATGTTTGTTAAGTTATACTTTTTATATACACGCCGCCTCCTTTATAATTTTAACAGTGATCAGATATCGATAAAATTGACATTTTACAATAGAAAATTTCCAGCTTCATGGCAAAAAATAAAAAATGTAACAATTAATAAACATTGATGCATTATCTTAGAAGGTGTGTTGAAAATATTAACATAAAAATTTCATTCGTTCTTGAGAAAACTGATATTTTCAAATGTGGGGTTTTTCCGCATGACCTGTATGATAGCTAGCGCCATCTACGGTTTCCGTGATCCATCTGTTCCTGTTGGCGCGGAAGGATACTTAGGTCAGTTGTGAAGCCACGCCATGCCTTTCCCCCTTCCACCCACCATTCCACAAAACAAGTTTTAAACTTGCAATCGACAGGGCCAAGAGCCTTAATAACCACAGTATGCCCCTATTATGACAGAATGACAGACAATTCTTATCTGTGAAGGCACTCTGAAATGGCCAAAAAACGGGCTTTTTCAATATAGTTTTTATCCAAATATCGTTTAATATTTCAACCACGTTCAGTATTAGGGACTTATATTAACTCTTTATCTTTATGATTAATCAGAAATGATCCATGAGCAACAGTGTTCGTGTAAATTTAATATTTCTAACTGACAGTAACACAGAGTTGATTAGGATGTGAAGCACGCTCCTAAACGGTTACCAACCGAAAAATTAAATACGTTTATTTATGTATTTATTTGAGGTTTTTAACGTGCACTTTCTGAACCTAATTATTATATCAGGACACTATTTCTAAACTCCCTTAATTCATCATTATCTGTATGAAAGAGGAAACCCACATTTAACAACAACAAAAAATTATATAGTTCTATGTATTTCTGCAATTTCTAAAAATTAAATATACAATATTACACTTGAACCAGAAACCACATAAACGTACTGTTTTCTTAATCATTCTTCCCTTGACAGTAATTAATCTAATGGTAGTTAACTAAATATGACTGATTTAGAAAATTACAAAATTACAGATGAAATGGCTTAAAATGGATATATTTGGAATGTTTAATATCACAAAAAGCATTGTATATATCTTTTTAGGGGATCGAGGGGGAATGTGTTATATGATAGTTAACACATGACCTAGTTTTTGAAAATTGTATATTAAAAAATACACTAACGATCAATTTAAATTGGATATCTGTGGAGGGTTTGACAAAAAGTTATAACACTGTTTACTCATTGTGGGGGTGGGGTGGGGGTGGGGGGAGTGATTCGTTTAGGACTAGTTTTCTGACTAATGATAGTTGAAGATTCAAAGTTTTTCAAAAATAGTTATAACGAATTTGTTTAATGTTGATATCGAGAGAGTGTGAACATAAAAAGTAATCTACTATACTTTTTTCATTAAAAATATTTTTTGAGAATAGTTCACTGACAATCCAGTTTATTTTCAAAATATCTTTTAGATTTTGTTTAAAAGAATTAGTTGGGGAGCGTTTTACATGATAGATAACAATGTATACTGTTTTGGAGCGATATTTTGTTTTTAAAGGTGGTTTAACAATTACAAATATTTGAAAATTTGGAATATTTCAAAAATCGCTTTACCGTTTTTGTTAAAAATGCGTGTCTAGGAACCATTTTACATTATGAATTTGTGTATGTTTTCTTAAATAAAAATTTATTTTCCCATAGTTTGAGGATGACTTATTTTTTTAGCTTTGTTCAAAAACTATATTAAAAAATATAAACGATTTTGTCGTAACATTCATTTAGAGAATAGAGTACAAAAACTACCTTAAGATGCTATAACAGTTTGAAGGTGTATCTACTACCGATGTTAGGTGTTATCCAAGCGGTTATATGGACTCTTAGTTTAGCTTGATTATATTTGTCTCGATCTGAACGAAAACAAGAGTTCAACTCTCTTATTATATTTTAAAGAATGATATATTTATTTGTAGTGCCTGCCAAATCTGCCGGGAAAGGTATTCTCCTATAACTTCCAGGGTTATTTTACATGCCAAAATCAACATGGAACCAATGTATTTGCATCCATTCCGAAGTAAGTTGTGCTACGTATTTTTATCGCTCAAGAAAGATTCGTAGACTCCGGGTGGGTTTGAACACACGAACATCGACCCATGAGGCGAGAAAATTTACCCCAAGACCCCCGAGGTCGACAATAAAGAGGGGGGGTAGGATTTTTTTAACCGGTAATAATAAACCAACTGTTGGCTATGATCAGTCACGCTAAGCACTCACTTTTTTTGTGTGCATAATCATGTAAACCCACATATGTATATATGTATGTAGGCCTATGTATACTAATGTAGGGTGACCTGGTGGTCTAGGGGTAAGGTGTCAGACTTCT
Source organism: Timema poppense (assembly GCA_902141375.1). Lineage (NCBI taxonomy): Eukaryota > Metazoa > Arthropoda > Insecta > Phasmatodea > Timematidae > Timema > Timema poppense. Next base: position 25,427 of record CABFOV010007351.1, on the reverse strand, counting down.
CTGCTGGTGGCTGGGGTTCAATCCTCGGTCCCGGCACAGATTTATCTGATTACCAAACCCTTCCTTCACCTCCGACAAGACATCTTCAAATGTGAGGAATGCCAGGCCTCCACCATGGTTCGGATTCCACGTTAAACTGTAGGTCCTCCATTTCATCTCACAATCACCCTACCATTACACATTAGCGTAAGTGCGTATAACCCGAACGGGTAGTAAGACGCGGTGCTAATAATAATAATAATAATATACTAATGTATGTTATATGTAGGCTTAATTAGTCACTATAGGGGTCTATATTTCTTTATATATAGTTGAAATTCTCTTGACCTAATCAAACTATGTATGTATATTCGTAAATTTTTATCATTTCAATTTCAATATTTACTAGTCATGTGCGATTAATTGCAAAGATATGATAATAAGTTTTCTTAATTTCAGTTTGGATTTTATAAGCCCTCAAGATTTAAAATCAAGAGCTGGCACTTTTTGCTCCTTTCATAACATTATTTATCATACTCGCCCAGTGAGTATTATGACGTATTTATTTGAAATTCCCAATAATTATTATTATTATCTTATTTTGGGTTAGAGAGTTCAATTATCTGATAATCGCACTAAAGTTCATGACGAGAAACTACTAACGGTTAGAAAAGTCTAGGTGCGACAAAGTTTTACAGGTAAATAACATTTATTCCCTTTCAAATCATCCACTGGTAAACGAGGCCATTAAAGTGATGAATCACACTTGAATGGTTGCGCAGTTGTCTGTTCGAATCCCGGATTGGGAATGTTAGTGGAGTGTATATAGTTGGTACTCTAGACCAGTATAACTAGTTTCTCAAGCAGTTGTAAATATTACAATAAAAACACTTAACCGTATTGATTAGTTTGTTTAAAATAGTCATCCATTTCCAATACTGTTCAGAGTTTTCTAAAGGAGATTCTGATGGCACTGGGGTTTGATTCAAAAAATTATACTAAATAGGTTAATACTTAATCTTCAAATAAAATATGTCAGCTTTCAAAACCCGTTCAGATTATAACTGTATTTTTACGTAGTGTATTGGGTAGCTTACGAATGATTATTTTTCAATATTTCTGGCCAAATTCAATCCGCTATTTTGAATCCATCATATGATTTTTTTTTTTTTAACATTCATAGAGAACATTAGCTTAAGACCTATCGAAATTCTAAATTTTAGGTGTTCTAGGGTCATAAGAAGTGTTTGAATAACTCATGATAACAGACAAATATCAAAACAATGTCGAATTAGGATCTGCTACATCCAGTTGTACTCTTAATACAATGTGTTCTTTTACAAAATCAAGATGACCATAACAAACTCCAATCAATTTTTTTAATCTTTGAAACGAAACATTTAATCAGTCCATAAACTGAGTGCACAAGCGAAAGCAATTCTTATGGAACAAAATGTATGCTAAATAGCGATGATAATACATGATAAAATAAATTATATACATTGATACAAAATCATACTAAAAAAAAGAGGATCAAAGTATAACAAATAGCGTAAATAAAATAAATAACAGGCTGTTAAAGAAACAAATTTATCCCTACAATGACCTGCACAATTTTTATTTTATACTACAAAAACAAATTCTAATAATTTGTGAGACATTTAGCCCCACATTACTTGAATTTAAAATTAAAACGTCATATAGCACCGTTTTATGATTATTTGGGGTAGGCTACTCTTTTTACCTACATAATTAAAACATTCCAATTTTCTACTATACGGGTAAGGTTTTATTCTAGTAGCTTATACATTTTTTACTGCTGATGATGGGTAGATTGGGGTTTGAATCCTTTTCGGGTGTACTGAGATTGGCTTTTATTTAATGGTTTCCTACTCTCCCGCCACGCAAATATTAGTAAGACTTCTTCTATAATCTAGTCGTCTTCATCCCTAACACATTAGCGTATTGGTAACTAAGCGTAAACCCGTAACGGGTAGTAAGACAAACAAAAATATTTCACGGTCCATAACTATAATATATTTGATTTCATAATAATGGGCACTGTTGAAAATATGTAGAAGTTAATTGAATGACATTTCATCCTTTGCGTCGAGAGTCGCACATCCAGTTGCTAAACCAGCGTTATGAAGCAGCATTAGTGCATGAATAGCGGCCATTGCCACACTCCTCCATACCTTGTCAACAAAAGATAAAGAGGTCCCTCCCTGTCTTTGCTTGCTACAACTTGGGTATGAAGCCTAAACCCGTGCGGTGGCTGTCTCTACTCAGCCTTTTGTCCACTTCCCATTCCATAATTGTAATTGCTCTATGTTCTATCAAAATAAGAGCTCTGTGACAAAAAAAAACTGTTTTCCAGTCTTTAAGTTTAAATATTAAATATATATGTTTGTTTTCAAAGATTTACAGTGTTAGAGTAACGATTTTTCTCTTGATGTTTTATTTTTTAGGTTAATTATAATCAAAGTTGTTGGTTCAAAAAAACTAAACTATAAAAATGTATTGAAATGTATGTGTTTATGAACCAATTAATTAAGTTCGCTGTAGCCTAATGTTTACTACAAGTGAGTCCACTAAATCCAAAGTTGAGTAAAAGAAGATAACCCAGAAGAGAAGCACTCCTTTTGATTTATTTAAGAACGCTGGCCTATTCCAAGTTTCAGCTTAATATTTTTATTGATTTTCGATGTATCCGTGGCAGTAGTCACGCGGTCTTAGATGTAAGGCTAGAAATATATTTAAAACTAAAAAAAACTGTAACTGGATCATAATTGAAAATGTACCTGAGTACATATGGAAAGCTATTCAGGTTCTATGTTTTCTAGTTTTGAGTTATCCACATATCTCATCACTTGATTTGAGATGGGGTGCAAGGGTACGCCAAAAAAAAGGCAAGTGTTTTTGTAGTTTTTATAACAAAACATTTTGTTTGGTCAAAATAAATAGGATATATCTCCGCTAGAAACAAAGAGATTAATTTTATTCCAATAGTGATATCAAAAGTTGTTGAATATTTTAATGAACACAACTACAGAACATGAGAGACTTTTTAAATGATGAGAAAAAATTCTATTAAATTTTATAGTACCACTGACAGAGATTAAATAACTGTTGAAGTCACCATGGGAGGACAATTAAACTAGGATTCTGCTGGAAAATAATTTGATTTACAAAAAAAAGTTTTGTTTGAAAAAACTTCAAACAATACTGGACTTTTCTCTCATCTCTTCAATCCTAGAAATCAAACTAACAAAATAATGTAAGGATGTATATAATAAATCAGAGATGTACACCCCAAAATTTGCTCCAACACTTAAATTTATACCCAAAAAATTAATGTAATTAAATTTTCTTGATTTGAGTGTTAAATTAATTAGTTGTCAAGCGGTTGAAGTTATCAGTCTCACAAAAGTGTAAAAAATAAATAAATGTTCCATTAAACACTTTTAGATTTTACATGATGATAATGTAAAGAATCAAATTTCTGGATTTTGAAGTAACCTACGCCAGTAAATTAGAAGCCCAAGGCTTTAAGATCTCAATGTAAGTAGAAAAAATATTTTTTCAAAATAGAAATTAAGGGTAAAAGAATAGAAACTTTTTGAGAGACTAACTTATTTATTTACTCTTTGATATTAGAGAATTATTGCTTTAAAACTTTAGTATCTCTGTAAAACTAAAGCTCACAAAGTTGTATTAATATATTTGCCAATATTTCATAAACCGTTGGTTTTATAAAAATATATTTCATATAAAAGTTTTATTATGTTTAATAGAACTGCAGTTTTGCAATGATAAGTTATTTAGTATTTCAAACAGTTGTGGAGATGCGGAAATTTCCGCCTCTGTAAGGTACCATAAAAGTAAGTTTCATGGGAAAATGAAAATAGCCAGTTTATTTTTAATCTTAATCAACACCTAGATACGAATCGTAATCAAAATCGTTAGAGCCAATTTTGATAAAATCGATTCTTTTTCTTTTCGCTTTTTATTAAACTACTCTTAATTTTGGGGTTAACAAAACACACAAAAACACGGTATTGCAAAGAACACTTTTTAAGGTTCGGGGGGGTCATAATACGTTGACATCTATCAACATTTTGATAGAAAATGAGAATTTACGCTACAGACCGGGCCCTTAAAGTCATTTTGCCGAAATATTGAGAGTAGCCATTTTGTTTGTAACATCTATAAATGTTTTTAAATAAAATTTAATCAAAATCTTTAGAGCATATTTAGTAAAAATCGACTTTTATTCTTTTTGCCCTTCAGGAAGTTACCCTTAATTTTGGAGTTACATATCCAATTCCAAAAACCCCTCGGGGCAATCCTATGAAAACCCTAGATACCAAGTTTTAGCACGATTGGTAAAATAGTTTAGGCTCTAGTTGGAGGGACAAACAGACAGACGGTATTGTGAAAACCACTTTTTTGTTTCAGGGTGTCATGAAACGTCGACATCTATCAAAATCTGGAGTTAGATTTTTACTTTATCACCATCTTAAAGGATTAGAAAGTATTGTGATCGTCAGAAATATCAAACTCAAGATTTTGATTGAGATTCGCATCTTAATGTTGATTAAGATTATAAATAAACTTGATATTTTCATTTTCATATGAAAATTACTTTTAAGGTACCTTACAAAAACGGAAATTTCCGTATGTCCGCAACTATTTGAGATATTAAATAACTTATATTTTAAAATGTTTGTACTTTTTAAAATTAAAATTAAAATAAAACATTTGTAGTAAAGCTTTATAAAACCAAAGGTTCCTGAGATATTGGTTAATATATTGATACAGTTTTGTGAGCTTTAGTTGTAAAGAGATACTGATTAAGTTTTAACGCAATAATTATCTAGTGCCATAGAATAAGTAAATATTAGTAATTATCTCAAAAAGTTGATGTTCCTTATCAATTAACCCCTTATGGGAAATGTTTGTAAAGCTTTGATCTGTTTATTACCCGTCACGGCTTCGCCTACAATTATTGATGAAATCTTTTAATTTTTAACTAAACTGTTTGGTCATATATCAAACTTTATTTTTTTCAAATATCTTTGCGTTTTTCTCAGTTATAGCTATAAATAATTTTGCTGTTTGATGCTATTTTTACTTAAACATTTTAATTTTAACTTTTAGATATTTCGTATTAAAAGAAATATATACTATTTAAGTTATCAATTATTAATTTAATTTTTGTTAATTTCTACCTTCATAATTAGTAACATAAATAAATGAATTAAATAATATTTTTTTTGGCCTATATAGCTAAAATCGCATCATATTTATTATTTATTAGCATGAAACTACGTTACACTAATTACTATTTACTTTAATTACAAAATATGAAATCACAAATTCTAAAATAACATAATTTCAATCAAATTATAATAATATGTTTATTATTATTTAAAATAAAAGGTTGGGAATAGACCTATTTGTTATTCCAGGACATTCTCTACCAACGTACAAAGTTTCATTCGAATCCGTTCAGCAGTTTTGGCGTGATTGAGTAACAAACACACAAACACACAAACTTTCACATTTATAATATTAGTAAAATAGTAAAATAATTAATTAATTAATAATTCTTTGGTTTTACATATCTTACAAGATTTTTTTATTCAGGTCAGAAAATTATATTTATTGTTATCCTCTTTGGTGGTTACGGATGTCCTTATTTTCTTAATAGTTCTGTAGAACTGTATGCTATTAATTTTGATTTATGCTATTTAGTGAAATGTAATTATGTTCTTTTTACTTTTTCTCGGCCCATTGGAGAGATAAGTATTGTGATTGTTAAAAAAAATTTAAATCAAAATTTTGATAAATCTTAACGTTCACCCATTAAAACATAAAAGTGGTTTTCGCAATGCCGTCAATTTGTTTGTCTATAAATCAGCTTAGAGCCGAAACTATTTTAAAAATCAGGCAAGGAAAGTTGTAGTACTATTAGAAATAAAAAGATTTTAATCTGGGACGTATTTTTATAAAACCAATAGTTTATTATCTATAAGCAAGCATATATATATATATATACATAGATGCTTGCTTATAGATAATAAACTATTGGTTTTATAAAAATACGTCCCAGATTAAAATATATATATAAATATATATGTAGCCTATATATATACATATATATTTATATTAATATACATGCTTGCTTATGATATTAACTATATATATATATATATATATATTACATTATATATATTATAGGGCACACTGACACATAAACTAATTTATATATTGTTACCCGCCTCAGGGTAGTAGTTGGCTAACGCGTTATTTTCGTGTGGAGCTTGACTGCCAAGGACGGGGATATTGAGGCCCTAATCTCGGTCGGGTTGATTGGGGGGAGGGGGGGGTCCTAAATGGCTTTACACTCTCCCTCGACCCAAATGCGGATTCACTTCCTTTAAACTCAACCTTCCCAATTCTTAATCTATTAGCGTAATTAATACTTGCTTATAAACCGAATGGGTAGTAAGACGTGGTGCTAAATTTAAAAAAAATCATCTCTTCTGACAAATCTAATGTTATACTATTAGAAGATTTTAACTATAATATTATTGGATATAAAGATTTGTACGTTGATGAGCAGATGGATGTCATTTTCGGTACTATGACAAAAACCAGATTTTCAGTGTGCAAAAGTTGTTTTTCAGATAAAACAACAAATTTACTGCAAATTTATAAATCAGTTTCTCGTTTCTCTGATTGCCTTATTATCTGGAAATACATAAATCTAGATTGTTTGTATTCTATTAGAGGTCAAATCTTCCGTCCTGTTTTCAAGTTGTACTACTCTATACTAATTTAAATCTACCTATATACAAGCAACAAAATATAGTCAAAAAACTAGTATTCTCAATAATTAATATTGCACTCATTCCGTCATTAGTTCCTTAGATTTCTTTTACTTCCCTCCATTCATCTTTAGTAAATACAATTTTCATTAATTGAAACATGTAAAGCATATCCCAGTTTCCAAGCCGTCAACAAATGGTTCAAATTTCATTTTATTAATGTCTTTGAAATGTGAATTTTTTTTTAAATGCTCTTTGGTTAATGTTTATTTATCAGTGTATACTATTTTATTCATGTTTTTATGTGGTGTTGATGCTACAATTTACATTATTCCGTTTAGAAATCTTACGAGTTTTTAGTAAATATATCTTTATTTTAAGATAAAAAGATAGAAAGTATGTGCGGTTCACCATACCGTTTATTTATTGACGGTAAAATTATTTAATCTGCCTGTAAGGTAGCGAGAAAGTAAAAGAACATCTATTTTATTTTATTTTATTTTAATAAATAGTACTACCTATATAGCCCATGTGCTAGCCGAATGTCCAAGCTATACCCATGACCAAATTGGTTTAGTGTTGTATTGGCTTCGAGAGGAACACACAGAAACCAACTCATCTTTGTATAGCTTACATTTAATGGATTATGGTGCAATAATCAATTATTTTGAGCTAAGCATTAATCTGTATGATATATTCGAGTAAATAATTTATAACCCACCTCGGTGGTGCAATTGGCTAACGCGCTAGCTTTGTGTTGAAGTTGACTACCTAGGATGGGGAGATTGAGGTTAGAATTTCGGTTGGGTGAACTGGAGGTTTTTTTCCCTCAATGGTTTTCCACTATCCCTCCACGCAAATGAACTTTAAAATCCTCTAAATTAAACCTTCCTGATTCCATTAGCGTAATTAGTACTTAAGCGTACAGCCCGAACGGGAAGTAAGACGCAGTGCTAAATAAAATAAATTAAAATACATTTATTTCTTCAGGCAAAAATATTAAAACCTTTAATACTAAGAACTTTTGTTGTCTTTTCTGTAAAGTTTTATTTTTGTCACTTAGAACGTTTGACATTTCCTTACTTCAGTTGTTTATAATGAGTTTATCAACAGTAAAACAAAGATTCCAAAGTTAAACTATGTTCATTTACAGCTCTCATTTGGTGATGTCAACATATTTACAATCAATGTGATTTATATTTTATAAAAGTAGCCGTCCCATGAAGATATCCTTACGCGTGATCCAATCAGTTGTGAAAGTTGCCCCTACCCACATACCCCTATACCCCCCCTCACATATCACAGTCTTGATTGAGGGTCAGATGTTTTCTTATTTCACTAAGAAAAAAAAAAAGGTGAGTAGAATTATTTGTTTGTACCGGTTTTTGCAGAAGCGTAACCATTTGAAGCCAGGTCTATAAAAAGGTCTGGAAATCCATCCCCGTGATGGTCATCTCATGGATCTAGGCTACAAGCTGTTCGATGAAAGAAACACGCGAACAGGTCAGAGGTCACACAACAGGAAGATGTTAGGTTTCTTGTAGCTGTTAGACAAATCTGTCACTTTATTGCGCACGGTGATTATTCTTTAACGATCTTGTTCTGAAAGGGGTTGAGGAGAGTCAAAGAGACCGAGCCGCAAGAGACTTTTTTTTATTGGCTTCCTGAATAACGTAATGGGTTGTTTATGGTTCTTGGAGCCATTATGAATCAACGAAACTACGACATGGCCACATGGATGAGACGTCTTAAAATATTGTCCCTCTTAGAATTCAAGTGGTTTTAACACACAACTTTTACTTTTGTTATGTGCGTTCTAGATAGTCATCTATGGTTGCTTATCTATCGATGGTTTTCTTGTTTTATTAATTCAATATCAAGCATATAATACCTTTTCTGTATTAAATGTAAAATAGTTCAAATTGAAACAAATTATAATAATAAATAACTCTTTCAGACCATACCACAGATTTCCAGTGGTAAATATTAATTAACCGTATGGTCTTATTAAGGTGGGATTGAGGGAAGGAAAGCTAGGGACAGTGTTTTGCAGTTATTATAGCATCACCCTTTTTTTAGTAAAATAAATACAATATTAATTTAGTACAAATATATAATTTAATTTTCTTAACATGGTGATATTAACAGTTCTTGAATATCTGTCATGGGCAGAGCAGTATTTGTTGAGAAACTTTTTATATGAAAAGAAAAAGCTGTCATTAAATTCCAGGACACCCTTGTCAGATATACAAGAACTATCTAAATTACCATTTGAATAAAATAAAACTCTATTTTTGTAATGGAGAAATATCATATTTATTTGGACAAAATAAATGCTTTGACATAAAAACTGCAAAAATACTGCCTTCCCTTCCCCTTATTCCCTTCTTGAATGTTTCTATTTCACAACAAAAACGAGTTCGATTACCCAGTAAAAGTGATGCATAATATTCTAACTACCAGATTGATTTAATATATATTTTAAAAACATAAAATTTATGTCAGCCTCCTTTGTTTTAGTCAAGACACTATTTAGTTTTTGGATGTATCTCGATTAAAAATCGTCTCGAGACAATTTTCTAGATAATATACAACTAAACATGAGAGTGAAATGCAAGTGTGTAATCTTTGTTGCAAAATAGTTGCATACCTGACATTACCTTCTAATGTAACGGAAGCATGGCATTTCATTAGTAGAAGACCAACTTTGCTATGAAAGTTGGGTTGGTTACAGGTATAAGTGTGTCTGCCTGTAGCTCAGGCATCCAATGCTCGACCGCAAACGTCTTTACAGAAGGTGGTTTCCTTCAATTGGGTGTTCTCAGTCTTCTTCTAAAAAATTACCTCCAACCTTTTTTTACTGTGATGGATAGGTCAGGGTTTAAATCTCTTGGGTTTATATACTGAATTTTTCACTCCACGTGAATATGAGTGCATTTCCTATACAATTCTAACTATTCATACTTACCTCATAAATGTGATTAAGTGTGGCTAATCCGCTTCAATGGTCGCATGGATGAATACATAGCCCTTGCAATAGATTATACTGACGATGATGGGGAAATCGGGGTTCGAATCCCAGTTGGGTTTCATAAAGAGTATTACACTTTAAGAATCAACTAGCTAAAGCTATTATTTATCCTTTTTTAGTGAGGATTACTCCATCTAGATATAAAATTCTGAAAATTGAAAAATGACACCTGGACACGGGATTATTCCTGGATAGCTCAGTGGTCAGAGCATTGGCGTAATAAGCCAAAGATCCCGTGTTCTATTCCCGTGTCCAGGTATCATTTTTCAATTTTCAGACTACTACACCTTACTTCCACGCAAATGCGGGTACACTTACTCTAAATTTCCTCTTACTAATCCCTAGACCATTAGTGTAGTTAGAATATAGGCGTATATCCTGAAAAGTTTATAAGATGCACTGCTAAAAGAACAATGCAGATCGGTCTAGGGGTAAGGTGTTGTACCTCTGTGCTGGGGTCCGAGGTTCGATCCTCGGTCCCGGTACAGATTTACCTGATTACCAAACCCTTCCTTCACCTCTGAAAATACTTGTATTAATCACAACTTGTGAATGTGGGGAGTTCCAGGCCTCCACCGTGGTTCGTATCCCACGTTAAACTGTAGGTCCTCCATTTCATCTCACAATCACCCTACCATTTACACATTAGCGTAAGTGCGTATAACCCGTCGTAAGTGCGTATAACCCGAACGGGTAGTAAGGCGCGGTGCTAATAATAATAATAATAATAATAATAATAATAATAATAACAATGCGGATGACTCGAACGGGTATTAAAACTTAGTCCAAAAACAAAACAAGTTTTCGAGGACGAGTATCGGCGTGAGGACACACCCATATGCTTTCGTTGCTCTGTAACTTGATCCGTGCAGGTGATTATAGTCCCGAAAAATTTATTCTCTTCTGCAGAGTAATTTGTTGCCATAGCAGTTGTGGGAAATCTCGCACGGAGAGCACTAGAAACTACAAATGTTGTATTTTACGAGTATTTCTCAACACTTCCTGCAATGGGACACAGGTGGCTCGCAAATTAGTCGGGTGTCTTGCAGCATTTTACTAGGTGTGTTGGTGGGGACAGATAAAAACAGACGCTTCAAGATAAATACATCAAAATAAACCTACACAAGATAATCAAAATATAAAATGTTTGGAAACAAATTTTTGACATAAATATTTTGAACGAGAATATATTATTTATTATCAATCCTATTTGTGACTATACTTTATAATATCATATATCATGTCATATATAATTAACGTACTACTAGCGGGCTGTGCCAGGGTAAACGTAATATGTTTAAAGTTTACTAACATAGATTGTCATATATACGGGATGGAGCCGAAACCATTAAACGATTAATAACTTGAAAATGAACACTTTGGTTTAAAAGTAAATATTCACTAGATAAATAAAAGCAAAATATATACTACACCTTTTCACTTTTTGAAGATAATGTCACTCACAGGCAAACCACAGCACGTTGTCCATCACTCTCCTCGGCATAAAGCGCCAAATTGTTTCCGCTCCACCCTATGTGTACTAGGTCCGTGTTTCGCACGAGAAATCAAAAAGAATCTTTGTTATTTTTTAGAATATAAAACTAATCAAAGGCAAACGTGACCAAATCTGTCTAGGGTGGTCTTTGCTACTGCTTGCAAATATACCAATTTTATACCCCACCAAAAAGTGTTTTTTCTATACATTTTGAAACTTCACATTGACCCACTTCCATTCACCGCTTATTTCACTTTTCCTTGCTTAAAATTTAAACATTTTCAAACTCTTATAGTAGTTTGGGATTCTCCTTCTACATGTAAGTAAATATTTCCATATTGTACTATACGGGAAATGTTTTATTATATTAACTGTGGAAATTTTTTGGTGGGATACGCCCTTTCCATTTACCGGCCCTTCATTCAAAAATTTAATTGGTTTTCAGAGTGTTTGTGGTGGCTCTTAAACTTTCCTGAGAAATTTAAATCTCTTACCACAATGAGGACACATTTTTACATAAGATGTTGAAATCTTAACTACCTCCTTTTTACAAACCCCCACTTAAAAAATTCATATATTTAAAAATTATTTGGGTATTTGGAGTAATCTCACTACATTCCCGGAAATTTGTTTTTAATACCACCTAAAAGTTTTGTTTTCTGTTAAATACCAAATTTCCCAGAATTTCATTTAAAACTTAAAATTTTCAGAATTGTATGGTTATTTATAGTTGAACATTTAACTTTCTGCCAAATTTGTGATTTATAGTACACAGAAAAGTAGTTATTTCAATTAGTTTTATACATATTGAATCCACCCTCCCTTATTTTATTGCCACAAATATTTGATCTGTTAGAGAATCTTTAAATGACAGATTACAGATCAGATTTTGAGGGTCACTAAAAATTATTCTCACTCACAATCATTGTTCAACAAATGTCAATGGAACACATTTCATGGTCATAAATGAAGCCGTTGATTTTTAAACGGGTATTATGCTATGTATTTATATACGTCATCACGTTTTAGAATATTTTTCAAATTAATTTTAAATCAAACTAAATGTGTATATGAATATCATATGCTGAAGTATGCCATTAATAAAATATTACTCTTACCTTACTAGCGAGAATAAAGGTTTTGCAAGCTTCCTCATAAACAAAATAGACATTATTTAATATTTATATTAACTAATTAACGCGTTTGGATATATTTAGTTTCAAAAAATTAATTTCTATGTCCAGTATTGAAAACACAAAATGTATTTAACACATTTATCTCAGAGTGAATGTGGGCAATAAAGTAACCACTGCCTCCCCCTCAAAATTTGATTTATATTTCTACAGCTACGTTATATTTTCTTTGATCTTAATGATAGATTATACAGCGTCCTACCGGCAGGACAGAACATGCTACCAGCAGGACTTTTTTCTACTGAAAATATGAGTGCGTTATGTCCTTTTAGCAGGACAGAGGCATATACACTTGTAAAGGGCAGAATATTATGATTAATCGCATTCAAGAACGGTGCTGGTACGCTTGTTCTTCTAGAAATGGCGCAAAGATTAGCGGTAGGCGACAAGATGGTCGCGACATATTTCGATGCTCCCGGCAGTGAAAACGCGTGTAGTAAGGGCAATTTTGGTGATCGATGGAATGTAGCTAAATGCTATGGTAATTTGAAAGCCATATCTGACCTTATAAATCTAACCTTTACTGATTCTCATATCAGGTACAACATGAAATTCTAATTAGATCAATTGTTTTATATTTTATGAATGATTTTTTCTTTCATTATGAAAGATACACAATGATAAATATTGAAAACCTCTTTATTCATAAATAGTGGTTTTTTTATTCATAGTGAATTTTTAGTTTTTGTTGTTTCTGATGTGCTATTTTATTATTTTTCATAAATATTTATGATTTTTAAATGTGTGATTAGTAACAACATTTTTATATCGACCTGATTTATTACCGATACAAATTATATTATGTGCCACATAAAGTCTGTACTGTCGGAAGGACAATTATATGGACCGAATGAGAAATAGCCGCGTCTTGCTAGCAGGAGGACATTCACCCGAAAAAAAGCCTTGTACAAAAAGTCCTTCCGTAAGCGCTTCTCGCAGGACGCTGTCTTGTACAAGTTATGGTTAAGTTTATTAAATAATACTTTATTCAAACTTCCATTAAACTTGTTTAATCTGACCATAATTTTTTAAAAGTCAAAACATTATATTTGTGAATTTAAATATCCTTTTAACCTTGTGAAAAACCTATTTGTAAAACAAAAAAATAAGTTTGAGCTAACACTTTATGATAGCACTTACGTGGACACACAACATACTGTGCGATTTAAACTTATAAACAATGATTATAAAATGTAAATGAAACAGCAACATTTGAATCATACAACTTTTTTTTTTTCTTTTTTTGCTAAATTGTGGGATTGAAGTTGTTAACAAGTTTCAACCTTGATGATACATGAAAGTAAATCTTTAATTGCTTAGCCTCAGAAAATGTACAAATAAAAATGTTAACAAATCTTGTTAGAGGTTGAAAAAAAAATTAATGTGTGTTTATTGGTGACTCGTTTCAATTTTGGATTTTAGGTTAGAGGGGAAAGAGGGAATTCAGAGGGGGCCTGGCAGCTTCACGAAATGTCACGAATCTAGAAAACCACCCGGGTAGTGTATTTTGTGTGCAGTCCTTTGGACAACTCTTACGTACATTATTATTATTATTATTATTATTATATTTAGCACCGCGTCTTACTACCCGTTCGGTTTATACGCTTTAAGTACTAATTACTCTAATGGATTAGGAATAGGGAAGGTTGAATTAGAGGAAGTTAATCCACATTTGCGTGGAGGGAGAGTGGAAAACCATTTAGGAAAACCTACCCCCAGTTCACCCGACCGAGATTCGTACCTCGATCTCCTCGTCCTCAGCAGTCGAGCTCAACACGACTAGCGCGTTAGACAACTACGCCACCGAGGCGGGTCTTACGTAAATTGAACGTCGTGTGAACTTATATTTAAATACACGAGTATTGTCATTACGTTACGTTAGGCCTCTTGAACGTCAAATTAATTTTCATTTGATCGCTATCCTGGCGTTCTATTCATTCTGATTTTGTAGCTATTCATATAAGGCATCATTCTCAACATATAATGAAAGGGTAAAGGCAAGAAATCCTATATGTACACCTCAATATTTCCTCAAGTACGTAAATATTTAACAAATACAAGCAATTTTTCTCGATTATAGTGTTAATTGAAGTGATGGTCAGGTTCACAAAAATATTTACAAAATACACACTCAATTTCACACCCATAAGTTGTATATGATGAAAATATAAATAATAAGATTTCTGGATTTTGAAGTGACACACATCGGAAGCTAGGCAGCCCATGGCATTACGGTCTAGATATAGGTAAAAGTATAAAATAATAAATGCCTGAGGTGTACATCTTTAGGCATCCCTAATTACCATTGCAAAGCTTCTTGGTCTTGAAATTTAAATTGTTATTCCACAAATATACAAAAGATTTTATTTTATCATTTCCTTTTATATTCTGGAGTGAAAGAGGCCGATTAATGGGGGAATTGATCTAGTTTTCTGAATATTTATCTAAATAAATTAAATCAAATAAGTAAGTTTTAACATAACCTTTGTGTAAGTTATACATTCTATTTATTAATCAAACACGATTTGCCTAATAATGTGAATACAAAACAACCATTACAAACTATAGTCTCTCTTTGGATTTTAGATTAAAATGTATAGTGTAATTACTCTTTGGCTTGCAGTTGAATTGAAATCAAATAAGAAAGAAAAAAACCAATTCACCATTCATTAGAAGACTACAACTGTTTAAAATATTTAACTATATTATTATTATTATTATTATTATTATTATTATTATTATTATTATTATTATTAGCACCGCTTCTTACTACCCGTTCGGTTATACGCACTTACGATAATGTGTAATAGTAGGGTTATTGTGAGATGAAATGGAGGACCTACAGTTTAACGTGTAATCCGAACCATGGTGGAGGCCTGGTATTCCCCACATTCACAAGCTGTGATTAATACACGTCTTGTCGGAGGTGAAGGTAGTGTTTGGCAATCTGATAAATCTGTGCCGGGACCGAGGATTGAACCCCGGAACCCCAGTACAAAAGTCCGACACCTTACCCCTAGACCACCAGGTCACCAAAATATACTTTACTATTCATTATTTGTCGGTGACCTGGCGGTCTAGGGGTAAGGTGTCAGACTTCTATGCTGGCGGCCGGGGTTCGATCCTCGATCCCGGCAAAGATTTATCTGATTACCAAACCCTTCCTTCACCTCTGACCAGACATCTTGTGAATGTGGGGAATGCCAGGCCTCCACCGTGGTTCGGATCCCACGTTAAACTGTAGGTCCTCCATTTCATCTCACAATCACCCTACCATTACACATTAGCGTAAGTGCGTATAACCCGAACGGGTAGTAAGACGCGGTGCTAATAATAATAATAACAATATTCATTATTTAAATATTTGAAAAATGAAATAATTACTGACTTTTATTGAAAGAAAATAGCCTTTATGTTAACCATACATCCAATGCACAACCATATACATTTTCAGCACAATTGGTGTAGTCACGTAGTGGTTTGGTTGTAATTGGGCAAAAGAAAGATGACATACCATATTTATATTTACTTGGTTAATCAGGCATGGTAAAATTAAGCCTTCTTTTGGAAAAAGGGTAAATTACGACTCGCTACAGAAACAGTTAAACATAACGTTAACAATTATATCTATCATATAAAGTTACTTCACAAAATGTAAATCTAATGATTTATGGTTTATAGGATTAGACAATAAATAACAAATTTTAGAGTCAAATAAAACTCCCTTTATTCAAATTTAGTGATTTTGATCACTACCACAGTCAATAAATTATTCATGCGTGACAACGTTGCATAGAATCCAATAAAACTCCAAAGACATGTTAGCTTTTGCTAGGTTGGGAAAGTATGAAATTCATAAAATACAAAGAGTGATATCTTAAAATTCGTAAAATTTATAAAATTACAGGTTTGTTTTTGTGCATTCTATTTTTAAATGTACTCATGGGCTATGTTGTTAAGTAGTTTATTGAGTTGTCCCTGCTGAAACAAAGAAATGTAACTCTGTTGTTAATTTGTTAAACAATGTTTAAGAGTATGATAAAACTTTATATGGTCAAGTAGGGCAATGCACTATAGATTTGATCAATAACCATTTTATATTTATATGTATAGTGTTTTTATGTGTTTGATGTGATTTATAAAGCTCGATGGTAGTATTTTTTTAATAAAACCCTTTTTCAAAAGAGAAAGTTTGCGTAACAGTCCCAGTCCATCTCATTAAAAAAACTGCTTTAACAGTTAAAATCCATTCTCTAAACGTTTTTTAAAATACAGGAAATGTTTTAGAATGACATTTAAACAACCTTTATTATTATTTTTAATATTGTGACTATCTTCTTATGGGTAGTAAAACTCCTATAGTTCTACGTTTGTTTACAGCTTTGACAGGATAGAGTAATTCAAATGTTTTTATAGAGCTTTATTTCTAAATTGTCAAAGGTCACATTATTTGAAGATGAACAAAAGGAGGATGCCGAAAAAATTGTTGGAAATAAAGTATGTAGGAAAGAGACCGCAAGGGAAGTCAAGAAAGAGATGGGAGGAGCAGATAACAGAAAGTGTTCAAGTGAGAGGAGAAGACTGGAAGAAATTAAAGAAGAAGAGTGGTGCAAGGCTAGAGGAAGATGGTGGCATTTAACCAAACTGACCCAGCCACAGGCTGGAAAGAGTTGTTGTTGATTATGATGACATTATTTGTACATTATTTAAATATAATCGTTTATCTTTCGTAACTATCAATCTTATAGAACATATATATCTGAACAATCAGAACAATTTTAACTACATTTAAGCAAGCAGCGTGACATTTTTTTAATTCCTTACATCCATTAATTGGTGTCAGTAATGTTATTATTATTATTATTATTATTATTATTATTATTACTAGCACCGCGTCTTACTACCCGTTCGGGTTATACGCACATACGCTAATGTGTAATGGTAGGATGATTGTGAGATGAAATGGAGGACCTACAGTTTAACGTGGAATCCGAACCACGGTGAAGGCCTGGCATTCCCCACATTCACAAGATATCTTGTCAGAGGTGAAGGAAGGGTTTGGTATTCAGATAAATCTGTGCCGGTACCGAGGATTGAACCCCGGACGCCAGCATAAAAGTCTGACACCTTACCCTTAGACCGCCAGGTCACCGTCAGTAATGTTCAAAGGTTAGAAAAATTAATAAAATCTAAGATACTTGGTCAATCATCAGAAAATGTTTGGATACAATTTGAAAAGCTAGCTATTCTTAATCAGTCAGTCTTGAAGGCCTTTAAATAACTACCTGAATATATTCTAAATATAAAAATAATGCTCATAAACTTGTCTAGAACAGCATTCACTTTGTGATTCCAAATTTTTTTTGTAACAATATTATAAGTTACAATCCTATCAATATTCTAATAAAATTAGTATGAAATTTAATTTTTTATTATTTCAAAGGAACCCTTTAAAAATATAATGTTATCATTAATGACCATAAAAATCAAGTAAGATAATCTTGGTTGATTTAATTTGGTTTCAACTAAGCTTGATATTAAATCATATACTTTGGGTGTCAGTATTATACACTGAAAATGCTCCTATATTATCATTAAATCATACATGAGCTTGTAAATGTTTTGAATATTGCTAGCTAATCATTTTTAGTATTTAAAATTCTTTAATCAAATAAATTTGTCTAAGGAAGATTTCTCATTTGATTACCCGTCTAACTGCTGGTTTTTCCTAGTCATACAAAGTTTTCGAATGAAAACATATATGCTCTTTTGGTAAAAAAAATATTATATTATTTACATCATGTACTGAATTGTTTGATAATTATTTATATACATAGGCTCTATTTGTTATTAAAAACTATAATTAATTTGAGTAAATATTATTTTATATAAATATTTGTATATATTATCATACATACATAATCACGACATGCCCTTACTGGGTTCATATAGCTCAAAAAACAATTCCGTCCTTTATCTATCCTCGTTAACTTTCTCCTCACTTCCCTACCATTACAGTCTCCATTCACTCCAACAACATACATACACCGTCATACATTTTCTTTTATTCTTAACCCGCATCGGTGGCGTAGTTGGTTAACGCGAAGGGTTTGGTATTCAGATAAATCTGTGCCGGTACCGAGGATTGAACCCCGGACGCCAGCATAAAAGTCTGACACCTTACCCCTAGACCGCCAGGTCACCGACTTTAAAATAGATATAGTCAATTTTCTAGCTGTCAAATAAGGTGCCCCCTATAAAATTGGACCGTACTTGTTGAAAATCTTGCTTAGAAAATTATTGATAACGTGAGATAAAATAAAAGATTATTGATTAAAACAACTAGTTGCCCCTTATTGATAAGTTTCAGCAAATTTTATAAACTAATTAATATTATTAAAAATAAATCAATGATAACAAGGTAGAATACTTTTATATTGGTTCAAGTGTCAGCTTATATGTTGAAAAACAAAGCTCAGTGTAGATGGTTGGGATAGAAATTCAAGCCTCCTAGCTCAGAGTACGGTGACGTGGCCAATTATTCAATTGCTCCTTGAAAGTATGTTATGTTTCTATCGGCGGGTTCTAAGGTAGGACCCACCTCGGTGGCGTAGTTGCTAACACGCTCGACTGCTGAGGACGGGGAGATCGAGGTTCGAATCTCGGTCGGGTGAACTGGGGTGGTTTTTCCTAAATGGTTTTCCACCTTCCCTCCACGCAAATGCGGGTTCACTTCCTCTAATTCAACCTTCCCAATTCCTAATCCATTAGAGTAATTAGTACTTAAAGCGTATAGCCCGAACGGGTAGTAAGACGCGGTGCTAAATATATAATATATTATCTAAGGTAGGCATGCGAAAGGTAGTTTTAGGGTAAATTCAATTAAAGTGGCGTGAAGAGAAAGATGGAAATCAGATCTACTAAATCACGTTGTGAAAACCTTTAGTGTTCTCGGCTGACACACACCGACAGCCCATTCCTATGTGATTAAGTCACCTTATGCTGCGTGACCACAGATTTTAGTGGGTCATTCGATTTCTCAAGTATTCTGAAATGTCTTAAGGGCTCATTTTTGATCTTCATAATGTATTACTTTCAAAGTTGACACTGTAATGAAAGTGTGATTTATTTACTATACTTAACGGAGTGGGTATAAGTAAGGTAGAATTTAGAAGAGAAAAATTGGCAAAACATTTAGGTAAATGACACCCATTACACCCGACAGGATTCAAACCCCTATCACCCCAGCCGCCGGAAAACCAACAAAGACCAACTTTACGTGTATCCCTGGTGCCCAACGAAACACTATTTAACTCTAGGACAATTAAAATGTATACAAATCTCACATTCGTACGTATGTTTTAATCATGTACGTATAAGCATATGTACTAATTACGCTGATGTGTTAGGAATGAGGAGGGTAGAATTTATAATAACTGTACCCTTCAAGCAGCCGCCGTTTATTGGCAAAGATAATGTCAACTTCTGCGAATAGACAGTCATGTGGTCAGAGTCCGTTCACGGTAGGATTTCTGAAAGGCCTTTTTCCCTACCAGAAATCTATTATATAGTAAGATATTGGTATACAGAAAACCCTCCAGCCGTTAATCTCACTTTTCTAGATCGGAGATGATACCTTTTCATTCAAGTATTTCCTCATTTGTCCTCACAAAGCTGAGTTTGACCCTTTTCCAGACCCCCTGATTCACAGAACAATTTGAAAGTACCTAGGATCGAACCAGGGATCTGTGTCCAGGCAGTCTTAACACTAACCACAGAAGCGGTCCTTCTCAAAATAACATCTTCAAATTAAAACTAATTAAAAATAATGACTTTGCTGCTCATAACAGAATTTTAACAGAAATCAAATTTAAAAAATAATTTAACGCCATTTATTTCGATAAACACAAACAAGCAATATTCCCTTCACCCGAATAAGTGGCCACATGGTATAAGGCGCTACTCTTGCACTAGACTAGAATGCAAATGGTGGGGATGGAGTTGTTCGATCCCAGTCGGGTATACTAAGGGGGGCATTTCCTGAATTGTTTCCCCACTTTCTCTCTAAGCAAATGCGGGTACACTTACTTTTAATTAAATCTGCCTCAACCCTAGTCTATTAGTGTAATTAGTACATAAGCGAAGTCAGTAATCAACAACCCACGGCCCACGGTCCAGAGCCGTCAATAAAAATATACTAAATATATAAGAAATATAAAATTTAAATTTCTTGCTTTATATTTTATCCAAACGGCCAATCAATGAGGTCCACTGAGTGTTTTTTTTTTACTAAATAATTGATTGTAAAATGAATGGTCTACTTAGCAAATTTTCCCAATTTTATAGTGAATACATCCTTAAAATAAAAGAAAATGCAATCTTCATTAGTCTGAAAGAGAGTTGAGGAATACCATAGCAACAATCCATATTATTTTTTAAAAAAACTTTAGCTTAGGTGGCTGGTAATTTAATTCATTATCCTATGTCATCGACGAGAAAGTACCACACGAGTCTAACGCTTCAGACCACCTGGTAACCGCTGCGGGCATTGGGATGATTATATCTGTACTTTATAATCGGTATGAATAAATTCCCTGCTTTCCAATGCATCATACTCGTGTTCTTAGAACCGTTGTGTAATGTAATAAACTGGAGGAATACCGCAGATACTTGGTTTGTCGTAGGAAGAAAATATGTCCAACGCAAAAAAAAATAAAAAAAAATCAGATTATAAATTCTTGTTTTGCATTATGTTATCCGCGTAATGTAAGTGTGAAACTTGTACCTTCATTCTAATTAGTCTTGTGAGACACACCCAAATGTATCGTCGGCAATATCAGAGTGGGTAACGGGGCTTGAATATGATTTTTATTATTTTAAATCATAACCTATTCTCCCCGCTTCTTAGTACCTATACGTACTATCTGCATGTTTATAATACTGAGGTGAAGAGTAGGGTGAAGTTTTAAATAACGTGTATCTACACTTGAAAGGAGAAAGAATGGGAAATCATTAATATAGAATGAGCCACTCTATGTACACATGGGTGGAATTTGTGCCCCACTCTCTCAATCATCGGCAGTACACTCCAGTTTATTTGAACTCGGCCTTTAGTGTAGACACCGGAAAATATATTCTGGTGAGGAATCCTACATTATTCACTTACAACAGATAAATTGGGATGATTAATTTAATGGTTTATTTTATAATAATTACTTAACAATTATGTTTAATTTTTTTAATATTAAAAATTGTTTTACTGGTATTAAAGTCACCATTCTCTAATAAGTCCAAAAAATCAAAGTCACCACGATGCGGTGTGTACTTCAAGCTATATTACCTACATAAGTTACTCTTTATTTGTGGGGCGAGATGGGCTCTCAAGGTGGTGGTGTAGGGGATCGAGAGAAAAGGCAAGTTGTTCGGCGGTTTTTACAGAAAAACATTTTTTTGAACAAAATAAATCAAATATTTCTCCAGAAAAAAAATTGAGTTTAATTTTCTTCACATGGTTACCTTAACAGTTCTTAATTAACTGTCGCCCAGCGGCATTAGATGAGAAAAATTTAAATGAAAAGAAAAAAATGTTTATTACATTCCAGGACATCGTTGAGATATATTCAACAACTGTTGATATCACCATGTGAAGAAAATTAAACTATAGGTTTGTACTAAAGAAACATTTGGTCTATTTTGACCAAAAATCTTTTTGGAAAAACAGTTTTCACCTTAAAACTAGATGGTAGAGCGAGGCCCAAATCACCCATGTGTACAATTATTTTTCTTAACTAATATTATGATTTTATTTTTGTTTTGTTTTATCACCACGTCTTACTACCCGTTTGGGCCACACGCATATGTATATCTACTAGCTACGATAATATTTAGGAATGAGGAAGAAAGAATATAGAGGTAATGTAACCGTGGAGGGAGAGTGGAAAACCATTTATTGAATATGACCCTAAGTCAATGAGACGGCGATTCGAATCCCGATCACTCTGTCATTGGCATTCCAGTTTGTTACAACAGTGATACTTTATAGCATTGACTCATACTGCTACACATCGTGTCTGAATTAATCTGTGGTTCGGATCATGGGCGTGCACAACCATGACAAATTATGCCTGGTCAATTTGTTTCGAGGTAGGACCTTTGACTTTGTCCGCAACTGTCCTTACCACGACGGTCCAGTGTCTAAGACCATACATCACTGGTCATTGAAGGTTGTCTCCCAATATGGAAGTGTGATATCGTCAGCTACCTCAGGGCAGTATATTCCATTACAAATGCTTCTCTTGGTCAACCGGCCACATAGTTACAGATCACGAGCTGCTTCAAGTGAACGAGGTCGGGTGGTAGGAGGGGGGACGCGACTTAAGGTCAGTATCTTTGAAATGTTTAGAGAATTATTATTCTTTTGCCAAAATAAAACAATATTGCTCAAGTAGATACGTTATAATAATAATAATGGCGTGCCTAAACTACTTCAATATGTAGCCCCGTAGTGGAAAGATTAGCTAGTACTATTATTATTATTATTATTATTATTATTATTATCAACGCGTCTTACTACCCGTTCGGGTTATACGCACTTACGCTAATGTGTAATGGTAAGGTGATTGTGAGATGAAATGAAGGACCTACAATTTAACATGGAATACGAACCACGGTGGAGGCCTGGCATTCCCCACAATCACAAGATGTCTTGTCAGAGGTGAAGGAAGGGTTTGGTAATCAGATAAATCTTTGCCGCGACCGAGGATTGAACCCCGGCCGCCAGCACAGAAGTTTGACACCTTACCCCTAGACCACCAGGTCACCATTAGCCAGTACTAATGTATCGTTGTTCAGGGGACTACCGAATGTACTAATCGTACATCCTTTCCGTGGAGGCTTTTTCCATGTCCCGATAAGATGAGGTGATGGTGATCGTGAGTATTAAGGGCTAATGAAGATCTTAACCTAACGTATGACTAAATAATCAAACCGTGGTAGCCATGGGAATTATTCCCCTTTCGGGAAAAAATCTCCAGGTATCAGTCTGGAATCGAACCGGGGATATCCCAGAACCTTGAGCTCTAACCAGTATACCATGTGGCTGGTAGTACATAAATTTAGTTTAATTTCATACATACAGGGCATTTGATAATAATCATTTTAGATAAAAATAAAAAGTCCTGTTGAAGTGCTCGATGCTCATGACATATAAATATTCAAGATATGTTTATATTAATATGTTTAGAAAATTAAAATACAGTAAGCCGTCGATAAATCGGACTAATTCAGGAGCAACCCATTCTGAATTATTAAAAATTTAGTAACTATAAAAAAATCGTGATACTTGAAAACTCAGTGTTAAGGTAGAAACATTTTCATTTTATCCAAACAACTAAATTACTTAAATTTTTGTTGCTAATAATCACAAATTCTGAATGAATATAATAAGGCAAAAGTTTATAAACGTAAAATTCCCCGAATCGCTAATTTTTTTAAACAAGAGTTTAGGTGCATTTTTTGGCTGCCATTTTTTTTATATTGATACCATTGTCGTTAATTTTATTTATGAAATTTATTAGTGATTCGAAATTTCGACGTCCGAATTATCGACGCTCTACTGTAAATGTATCTACTGAAGCAATATTCTATTTATTTTGGGGAAAAAGTTTATTATTATTAAATAAAACTACAAAATACTAACCTTAGTTCGTGTCCCCTTCCATTACACCCTTTTTATAATCTCCACTCCCCCAAAAGTAACCAAAACATTGTTTGAGTAACAATGTTTACGTGAGCATGTGGAGATGGATAAAAATCAGTCTGGTCTCATTTGCGAGGTTAAAATCCTAGTTCGCTGTACTGGAGAGATTTTCTTGATTGTTTCCCACTCTATCTCTACGCAAATGTGGACACATATCCTTCCTCATCTCTACCTTATAAGTGTAAATATTTGGATAGCTCAGGTAGGGTAGTTGGATGAGCTGCACAAAATTAAAATAAAACTTCATTCCCTTTCCAATATTTGTTTGTGATTTTATATGTACTGATTAAAAAGAGAGCTGTAGATCACATGACCTGAGTGACGTATGAATAAGTGAAAGTATATCTTGTAACTGATTCTAACTGGACCTTAGATGTGTCTATAGATCGGCATGTCTCTCGAATTTCTAGTGTTTTTTAGTTTTATTTGAATTTAATAATGTTACTTTAAACTAATAACAATATGTCAAGTTTAACAAATAATTGATTTCATACATTTAATTTTTCAATTTAGTTGATTAATATCCATCTAATATGTAAATTAATTTATTTTAAACATGCTCCCCTTTTTGTCACAGAATTGTTATTTATTTCACGTTAAAGCAGAGCCTACTTTAAGGTGGGAGCGTAGAGAAAATGAGTTAAGTGCAGTGATTTCAAAGTTTTTATTACAAAATTATTTTTGGACAAAATAAGTCAAATATTTCTCCACTAGAAATATAAAGTGTAATTTTCTTAATATGGTGATATCAACAGTTGTTGAATACCTGTCATGAGCATAGTGACATTAGATGAGAAACTTTTTAAATAAGAGGAAAAGTTGTCACTATATTCCAGAACTCTCGTGACTGATATTCAAGGAATGTTACCATGTGAAGAAAATTAAACTCTATGTTTCCACCGGGGAATTATTTGATACATCTTGACAAACAAAAAAATTATATAAAAACTCCACACACACAGTGCCCTTGACTCGTGATCCCTACACTACCACCTTAAACTGATCGGTGTCTTTGAGACAGGGTGGCAAAATCACGTGTCCATCCCTCCACCCTCCAAAAGATGGTCATTGGTCATCCCCCTTCAACCCCTCAAAAATAAGACAGACCAGTAAGCCCATGCGAAACTTTCATCATTAC
>CABFOV010007350.1:0-28994 GCA_902141375.1 Timema poppense | reverse complement strand
TTCATACACAAATACGGTCTATATGTTGAAGCACAACGATGTTTACTCGACAAGGATGCCCACAAGGTTGTTTACGAATTCCCAAATAACAACACGTCACAAATATAGTCCGTTTTCGAGGAATGACAAGGTCAAACTGGAACGAGGGGGCGGGCACAGTAGTAGATGTGCTGCTTAAAAATATATATTAAAGCTCTAAAACAAATTCCAATTCAAAACTTGGAAGGGAAAAAAAGGCCCCTTCCTATAATAATTAATAGCTGTAAAAATATTACAAATCTAAATATTTTTTTTAAACACATATAGAAATACATTTTTGAATCCTGGATTTTTCTTTGGATAATTTGATGAATTTAAAAGACCAGTCCTCTATAAAAACAAGTGAACGTGTTTGTGTGTGTTTAGGTGCAGATGCCCCACCACGAAGGAGTGAGCTCTTACATCCCTGAAGCCAGGTTCAAGTGTATCACGGTGTTTATCATCAGTTGTTCTCTAGTCATCGGTCTCCTCATCCCCAATATTGAGCTGGTTCTCGGCTTGGTAGGCTCAACTATTGGCGTGCTCATCTGCGTCATGTTCCCGGCCGTGGTTTTCATCCGTGTTTCTACTAAGAGTACTAATGACAGGCACATGGCTCAGGTATAGTGTAGCTACAAGCGCCCGGATTTTGATGACATATATCTCCCTTTTTTTCTTTATGTATATCACATTACTCATTTCTACATACATTCCTATGGTATTAGAAATGTATATTGTTTTTCTCATATTTTTTTCTAGATTTATGACATTGTTTTTTGGGCACTTTTAGGCATTTTTGATGGATACAGGTCCAAATATTAATATTGATTATGTTTTTTTAAAGGAATGGCTATTCAAATATTTGATTTTTCCTCACATCATTGTCTGACTGAAAAGATGATTTAGGTTTAAAATACATTTTTACGGTTTTATTTTTATTAGGAAGCGCTATATTTAAAAACTGGAAACTCATGCTGCCACAATGGTAGGGGAAAATAATACAATTTTATTCACATTCTTAGTCCATTTGATGATGTGTGTGTAAATATGTGTTAGTATTTTTACTTTTATGTGTGCTCTACCATTTTCTTAATATTCTATCATTTTATTTATTACACATTAATCCATAATTGTTTAGATTAGGAGGGATAGCCAGCACACTTACCTAGGTGATACTGGAGTAGAAATTGTTTAGATATAACACTAAAAAACACATAAACAGTCAGTCTACTCTCCNCACACTTACCTAGGTGATACTGGAGTAGAAATTGTTTAGATATAACACTAAAAAACACATAAACAGTCAGTCTACTCTCCTGACCTGATGAAGCTGTCTGTGACAGTGAAATCTTGTCCTTAAAAATGTGTTTATGTGTTTTTTAGTGTTATATCTAAACAATTTCTACTCTAGTATCACCTAGGTAAGTGTGCTGGCTATCCCTCCTAATTTAAACCATGATTTAGCCTAGTGCTCTCTACCACATAACATTAATCCATAAAATATTTTTGGAAATTTTTGATTACTTTTTAGATTAACTTTGACATATTTCTGGAACGCCAAATTTTAGTCACTTTCAATCATTGTTGATGATTGTAAGTAGTCTTCCTATAAAAATCAGGTTTACCTTTACTTCTATGGTTGATGATGGTAATGACAAGGAAGAGGATACCTAATGAGGTTATTAAAGTTGGATGGGGTAGAGATGAGAAAAGTACAGAATGTAAAATAAATTTGAAGCTTGATTCAGGGGAGAGGATCTGATGAGAAGATAGCAGAGAGAGTTGATCTATAGGTGTGTAAGAGACCTGTTATGTAGAATAGAAGTGCCCTTTAAGTGTAAGGAAGTGTTGTGCAGGTCATACTTTGTACCTATTGTCACATTTGCAGCAGAGACATGAATGTAAGAGAGACTAGTAAAGTGGAGGCCACAAGAATGGAAGTTTGTGAGGAGCATGTTAGCTGTCACAAGGAGAAACAAGAATTGAAGTTATCCAGTAAAGAATGGGGGTAGAGGGAGTACATGAGATAGTAGAGGAAGCAAGAGTGAGATGGTATGGGCATGTAATGAGGATGGAAAAGGAGAAGATACCAAATAAAATTATGAAAATGAAGTATGTAGGAAAAAGACCGCAAGGGAGGCCTAGAAAAAGATGTGAGGAGCATATAACAAAAAGTGTTCAAGTGAGAGCAGAAGAATGGAAGCAATTAAAGTAGGAAGAGGGAGGCATTTTACTAAACTGACCCGCCAACAGTCTGGAAACGCTTAATGTCATAACTTTTGTGGTTGTAAAATCCACCATCCCATTAAGTCACTACTACTAAGTTAGGAAATTGGTGTTGGGAGCGGTAGCTTTTGCTGCTAAATTATTTTTCACTTGTAAAATGCATGTTTAGGTTATCCATATTCATTCATTACGAGTTTTCACTAACTTTTTTGAGTCATTTTTTATTCTGTTTATCTCATCAAAATCCAGGCTCTGGCAATTACAACTATTACATTTCTGTTCAAACATCGTTTTTACCTGTTAATGTTTTCTGTTTGAAATAATTTTAAATAATGTGTAAACCTATCTCTCTATAAGGAAAACCTCTTTTTGCTTTATGAGGTAATTGTATTATATTTGGAAGAAGGTACTGGAAAGGTGGATAGAAACATATAAAAGGGGGACAAACACAATATGGCCTTTACAATGAAAAGAAGAACACAGTTCACACTTTTTCTTAAAGAAAATTGATCGTCACCGCCCAATCCCCCGACCTAGGTTTCATTCTATCGGAATTCATCAGGGAGGAGTGTGAAATGCGCAACGCAACTTCCTAAAACTTCCAAATAATGTGTAAAGTAATTTTATAATTTTAATGATTTGAACAATTAAAGTTTTTTAAAAATCAATAATTTTGAAAAAAATGTATGATGAATTAGTCTGAAGTATAAGTTTTAAAAGCATCCTTTTGGTTGTTTGGCCTATTTTATATTGGACCAAGGCTGCCAAAAGTATAAGTCATGGCCTATTATTCGATTAAAAAATGTTTAATGCTGAAGATGGGTTTTGTTTAATCAGGCTAAAACTAAAGTTGGGTTGAAGCCATTATATTACAAATCTGAATTTACATTTTACCCACAAATTCTTGATTCTAACCCGAATCTTATAACAACTAATGAATATAAGTGGAAATAGATATGTAATATCGTGACATTCATAGATTCACTTATGGATTAAGTGTTAATTTTATAATAAAGGAAATTGATAAAACTAGAGAAAAAGGAAAAATAAATTACTAAGAATAAATTTGATGAAGAAACCCCACCTAGGAAAAGAGGAAAAATGTGGGAAGAATCCAATGCCCGAACTTATTATAATTATAGGATGAAGTTAACTTTCAAGCCGAATATATGAATGTTATAATGAATGGATTATAAGAAATCATGTTAACATTTATTAACTTTTTATATTTTTTCTTATGTTTAAATTTTTTCAAGATTCAGATTTGAACTAGAGATTAGGGATTTGAAGGTAAATTGGATATTCGTATTTGATATTCAGATTTAAAAAGTAGTGGATTCAACCTAACTCTAGTCATCATGAATTTATAAGTTCACTATAATATGACATTTCCATTTTCTGATAGCTCATATTGTATTAAATGCCTGTTAACATCAGTCTCTCATCTGTTTAAATACTTGATTTATACTTAAATATTTAGTAGTACCTCATTTAATTTCTCTATTGCGTTCTAAATTTCACATTGTCTCATGACTTGCAGGTAATATTATTTGTGGGAGTGCTGATTCTGGTCTTAGGCACATATGCCACCTTGTATGCGGCAAATGAAGCTGTGGTCAATTTGAAAACAGATTTGAAGAAAGAGGTTGTTAGCATTCGTTCTGATCTTATTTCTAATCTAGTGGACTTTGATAAAAACTCGAATAATGAGCGAGGGGAGGACACAAAAAACCAACAACTGGAAGCCAAAGGTAATTACATATTAGTTTTAAATTATATTTATACAAAAATATTGTAATTTTTAGTCAAATATATTTAAAATCAAATCCTATGCTGGCGGCCGGGGTTCAATCCTTGGTCCCGGCATAGATTTATCTGATTAACAAAACTTTCTTTCACCTCTGACAAGACATCTTGTGAATGTGGGGAATACCAGGCCTCCGCCGTGGTTCGGACCCCACGTTAAACTGTAGGTCCTTCATTTCATCTCACAATCTACCCTAACATTACACATTAGCGTAAGTGTGTATAACCCGAACGGGTAGTAAGACGCGGTGCTAATAATAATAATAATAATAAAATCAAATCTGTTGTAAATTTTTTTATCTCACCAGTAAAACTTAAAGAAGCCTTCCCGGAAGCAAAGATTGCTCAAACAGTTGACAAGGATAAACTAGAAATAGAAACAAAAGTTAAGAAGGAAGAGAAAAATGTGCAAGACGAAGAGAAGAAATTGGATGTAAGGCAGGAACCCCCGGTTCCTGTAGAACCGGTAGTGAAACCTGTTGAACCTGCTTTAGTTCAACCTTCAATTGCGCCGGCTGAGAAGAAAGAAGAGGAAAAATTGCCGCCACCAATAGGTCAGTTGATATTATTTTAAAATATCTAAATCGCATTTTTTGTGCTTACACTCTTATCTTATTACTTGTAAGGATATTCTCATATTCACATTAATGGATTAGGGTTGAAGATGGCAAAATTTAGTGGAAAAGTACCTGAATTTGCATGGAAAGAGCATGGGAACTCCTTTAGAAAGACAAACACTCGATTGAGAGTTGATCCTCAACTTCATCATTAAAATGCATTCTTTGTGGGAGTGACTTCCTAGACACTCTGACCACCATTGAGGGTATTTTTAATTTATGCCTGCATGGTTCTTCATAATTATCATATTACACTGCTTCTGGCCACAATGTTGTTGGTGGGCAAATTGCTGCCAATGAAATACCTCTCTATGCTAATCATGCTAGATACCCACAAGATATATCTGATTTATTGTTGTTGCAAATATTAGTTTACTTGCAAGTTGACTGAACCACTTCACTTTTTAATGCATACCTGCTCAATACCGTCAAAACATAAACACTCAAGAGAGTGCAAAACACCTAAACCAAAATAAAATAGTTTTGATTGATTGTTGTGGCATTTGAAGTATTCTATACTTATTGTAAGATAAATGTTCACCCTTTGATAGTTTTCTGCCTCCAACTGGAGAGCCAACATTTCAGCCTCTATGACAAAATTAACACCACCACATCAGGCTATTTGATCGCTGGGCGGGACCTGAATTTCTGAGAGCGTTGAGCTACCAATAATAGTTTGGAAACACTCATGCGACGTTAATCTTAGTTTAGCATGACCTGCTAAAGTGCTACTTTCACAATATACTAGACTAGCGATGACGGGGAGATTGTTCAATTTCAGTCGAGTATACTGAGGGTGGTCTTTCTTAAATGGTTTCCCACTCTCTCTCCATGCAAATTTGATTACATTTCCTCTAAATTCAACCCTCCTCATCCTAACCCATTAGTGTAATTAGCATATAAGAATATCATCCAAATGGGTAGCAAGAAATGGTGCTAAAAAAACAAATGTTTTTGTGTTTATTTTTTATCTTATTTGTTTGTTCAAATTAATTAATCTATTTGTGAATAAGAAATATTATAAAGCTAAACTAGTGTTTCTCAAACCTTATCCAGTTGCATACCCCTTTTAGGCTCATGGCCTAACCAACCTATCCGTTCCAGCTCTTTATAAAAAAAAATTGGAATCAATTACTTCATATCTTGTAATGCATAAACGGCCGTTCCAAATTTTAATAAAGCTCAAGAGGTTGGCTAAATAAATTTGTGGTAGAAGGAAAGAAAGGCTTATAAAAGTCAATTATATTACATCAAAATCTGCTTTAATTTGCTTAAAACTTACTATAATAATAATAAAAAAAACTTAGAAGGGATAGCCAGCTGTACGTCAGTTTGGGAAACACTGAGTGAAATACTACAAATAGTTAAAAAAACAACGCATGTGAAAGATAAAATAATTATTACATGTGTTTGATGTTTTATGTTTATTATTCCAGTGGAAAAAGTGGAAGTTCCGCAAAATCCCTCAGTGCAGAAGATTGATAACGGTAATGATGAGAGTAAAAAGGTAGCCAATATTCCTGAGCAGGTGATCAATCAGGATGCCATCAAAAAAGAGGAGGAGGAACTAGCAGAAGCAGAAAAGCAAGCTGATGCGGATGGAGAGAAAAAGAAGGAAGAGCTCTTGAGGAAACTAGAGAAACATCAGGAGGAACAGAAAAAACTATTACAGGAGCAGAAACAAATATTAGAAGAGCTAAAGGTACAGAAGAAAGAAATTGAAAGAGAGAAAGAAGAGAGAGAAGAAGTTCAGGGAAATAAAGCTAAAAAGGTGGATGAAGCAAAGAAAGACAATAAAACAATCAGGATAGACAATGTAAATAATGCAGTTATTCAATCTGTGGATAAAAATGTAGATACGGCTAACAAACAAACAAAAATAGACAAAGAAACTCATAAAATGGTGAAGAGTTTAGTAAATAACGTAGAGCCACTTCCTAATAATGCGGAGGTTCTAAAAAATAACCAAGCTCTTCCAGGAAATAATGTTGGTCATGATATTAAAAAGGATCGTAACATGGCCTCGAATAAAGACCCATTATTACCAGCTGTAAATGATGACCACGCTAACAGAAATATTGGTGATGCCCCTCTTGGAAAAATGAGAGCTGGTGCAAATTTGTTGAAAGATGAAAGAGCTAATAATGTGCTTCACGGTGGTTTTGAAGGTAAGTGCTTCTTATTCAAGCTTTATTCTGAAAGTATAGTCGAAACATGACTCTTGATCTTGTGATGTGGGAAATCCACTTTTTAAATTTGAAGTAAATTTGAATCAAATATATAAAATATTTTTAAGTCCAATCCAAGTTTGAATCTTTTTGGTCGTTTTATGCATTAAAATCACTTAGAACTTTTTTTTACTGTACAATAATTGGTAATATTTCATTCTAATTTGATAAATCATGCTACTATCACAAAATGCTATTCAATTACTTAAGAGCATGCATCACATGACCATCAACTCTGTGATACAGTCGGCTAGAAGTTATAAATTTACACGAACACTTTTTCATGTGAATATTTCTGACTAAACATTAATGGAAATAAAGATTTAATAGAAGTTCCTAATACAGAACATTGTTGAAATATTAAATTATATTTTTATAGAAAATTGCATTGAAAAGGCCATTTTGGACCATTTTAGGATGGCTTCAAAGATAAGTACTGTGCACAAATCTTCATTCTGTCATAATAGGGCCGCCATACTGTAGTTATTAACAAGAAATTTGTCGCTTTGTTTCCCATCATCACCATGGACAATTTCTAGTACCTAATCATTCAAATGTGAATGCACCGCACACATTTATGACATATTGTAGGTCTTTTCTTTTTCTTTTTATTCCAGTGGCATCACGTCAGGGTAAGCAAGGCAAGCACTACTTGCCTTTGCTTGTAGATAAGTAATTATTTTATTCTATTTAAGGTTTGAAAATTATTCTTCAAGCAGCAATGTGTTTGAAAGAATTTTTTCCGCAAATGCCAGTGACCGTAACATGCATGCAAGACGTGCATTAGTCCTTTAATTGGTGCTTGAAAGTCTATATTTTTTCTATCTTTCATCCCATAGTTCTACCTGGTGTAGTTCTTATTTTGACATCATAGATTTAGGAAAGGGAGAAAGTGAAAAGCGGTGGGACTCAAGTAAGAATGCAAGCAACAAAGTTTAGACTTTTCAAAGACCAAAGCTATGCCCGAAGGTTGACGAATAAAACTGAAGAAACTGAAAGATACCATAGCATATCCTTCTCTTCCCCTTTCAAAACACAGAAGTGACATAATATGGATTTAGGGGAGTTTTGTGTGAAAGAGGAAAAATTGATAAACTACTGACCTCAGTTTGTGCCTACACATCTTTAGTGGAGTTTGTTGCAGCAGGTACTTTTACAGGAGTTTAAAAAACTGTGAACTGGTGGCAATTATCACGGTAGCAACATCATCAGGTTAAGAGATCATTTTCAACATTAAAAAAGAGTAAAAACATATTCCAGAAATAATATGCGACAAAATAAACTTTCTGTTTTGGCACTTCTTTCATTGAAAAGAGTCTTCATTTTAAATTAAAGTTAGGAGTAGACTTCCATGAAAGATTCATAGCAGAGTTCGAGTTCATAAAAAAAGGAGAGGAGGATGGACTTGATTTACAAACACTAGAAAAATTACGGGTTGTAAGATTCATTGATATACATATATAAAAATTCATTTAATATCTAAAAATAATCTAATACACCAAATATATTTCAGGTTGCAATATAAGTGAAAATTAAAAATATACATATTTTTTTATCGCCTACATGTATATTTATTATAATTAATTAACCCACAATAGAGTTGGCTTGTATTTAAATATAAACATAAAATATTTTTATGTATACTTAATTTAAAAATGGTCTGCTTCGGGGGAGACGGAACCTGGGTGGAAGACACTAGTTAAAATAAAGGAGGGCAAGATATGTTCTACCCTCTACTCCCGTATCCTCTTGGATATGCGCTATGTAGATTATAGTGTGCATTATGTGAATCACAGAACAGAGGGATGTCCAAACCCACAATTATCATTAAAAAACCTTCAAATAGCTTCTTGAAGCATATAATCTTTTTAAAAATCAATCCAGAGGGGGACCCCCTTCCCAGCTTGTCTAAGAATTTTGGTACGATGAGCTACTGTCTTACTCCCATACGTTGCGCGAACTGGGAGATGAGTTGGGCCTGCTATGATGAATACTCTTGGATTGTATCATATAAGTTATTAATATTAATCTATATTGTATATAACACCCAATAAGGGCACAAATTGAACATGAGTTGAATATCTTAGCTGTTAATATTTTTATTGGTGAAGCTTTATAACTGTTGAGGCCGGCATTTTTTTCAAAACGAGGTTGAACCTAATATTTTTTTCGAAGCAAGTTAAAGTTTTAAATTTTTTTTACATCCCTTACACCTTGACTTTAATTTTCCTCTTTTAGCAAACTGTGTTTTGTATTTTCCTCTTCCTCTACATTATCTCTTATAGGAAGGAGTTGGTGCATCTGGTTTTATTCGAAAGATGATATGGTCTTTTACACCATTTAGTATCGTAGAAATGGTTATGGACATTAAAAAATAGTCTTATTTATTTTCTTATTCTAGAAAATAATTCAATCTGAAACCTAGGAAACTAGGATTAATTTTCTATCTTTAAAATCTCCCCAAATTCTTTCTGCTGTAAATAAATTGCAAGTACATTTTTACCAAGATAAATTTTAGGCAATTTAATTTTTACAGATTTTCAAAACTTTGTTGCTTAAAGATGATCAAATAATTTTTAAAGGGTTCATGTTGGACCACTATTCCAATTTGTTCATATATCATATTGCTAAATTCATTACAATTAATCTCATTTCTTGTTTCAGGTATTCTCAACCGATTACGAAATGAAACCAGCATTTCCGCACTCCCTCTAATTCAACCCAATCAAATTGCTAAAAACTCTGCCAGTATCATTCCTATACCACTGGCTGTACAGAACGGTGCTGGACTGTACTACAAAGCCTTGGAACAAGTTGCAGAACAGCAAAGGCTGCAAGAAAACAAACACATAAATAATGTCCAAACTAACAATATTTTACCCAAAAATGTAGAAACAAGAATGAATTCTGTTTTAGAAGCTGAAAAATCTTCAGTAAAACTATCAGAAGTAAATGGTGAACCTAAAACTGATGCAAAGTTATTTAGACGAGATATTCTCTCTAACTTAAACCAGGATAAGGAAAAGGTACAAGATCGGGAAAAGCGAGATGTTGACGAGACTCAACAAATTATTGAACATATCGCCGATAAAATTATTATTCCGGAGGAAAATATCTTAGAAAAGCGTTTGGACATTAATGGAAACTGTGAAAAGAATGAGTTAAAATCTAAGGACATGAGTTCCTCCACAATTTCATATCGAAACGAATTGGCGAATGTTAATTTGAAAGAAAATTTGTTGGACATAACAAATGATGAGGCTAAGAAAAATATATTTCCTGATATTTTAGAAATCAATATAATTGCCGAGACTGGTGTGTTAGTTGAAAATCCCAACCAACAAGAAAGCTCTTCTGACAAAGATACAAATTCTACTATTCAAATAAAAAGTGCTGACAACATCATAACTGCATATTTGAGTGTTCCTAGTGATTTGAAAGTATTACAAACTGAAATTGTTTCTGAAAGTACTGTTGAAGAACATAAAATAGACAATCTTGGTAATACTAAATTACCTCAGCCTTCAGAATTAATCATAAAAATGGCTCCTCTTTTGTCAGCGCCTTCTCATTATGATCTTGCCGTAAATGATCACGCTTCTGATGTAATATTAAAACAACTCGATGTCGCAGTGAAACCACTATCTAGAGACCTTAAATCTGTTAAGTCTCATCAGTCAGAGGCAGAGGAGGAAGAAGCTTAGATCCTAAATTTCATCCGATTATCTTGTAAACAAAATATTCAGAGGAAGTTTGCCGATATTCTGCAAATATGTCATTCAAAACTGTGCTCCATTTAAAATGGAAATAAAGTCTAGACCTTGCTAAACAATAAAACCACATGCATAATTATCAAACAAATTTAGGTACAATATTGCCACATTGTTACTAAATGTAGAGGTAGGCTAAATTACCATATTTATTCGATTATAAGGCCCCATGCGCACTTGGTGTTTGATCGCTTTGTGCGGCAAGCCGCTCACAACGGTTGAGGCAGCGGCCAGCCGCTAGACTGCTACCCGCCTAGGACTACATTGACCTTAATTCTTCACTACCATCAACAGAAAAAAGCTTTGGTTCTAAGAAAATGGATAAAAATAAAACACTTAAATACCCTATATCTAAGAAATATTTTTATTACAAAATTCACTTTACTAAAAACTATAGTACTGATACTCTATATATCATCAAGTGTTTACCGGAAAATTTTAGGACTCCAAAGTTCACAATTAAAACAACAAAACAGATAATTATTAAATTTTTGAGGTACAACAGTCCCCTTCAGCAGAGGAGAGTAAAATACCAACAGGACTATGGCGGAATCGCTAGAGGTATATCTTGATGAAACCTAGGTTCTGTTGCTGCATGTTTCTTGATTCCAATAAAGGTTCAGGCCTGGATTCTGCAATCGCCCGTTCAAACATTTGTTGTCTCTCTTGGTAGACTGATAGAATGTTGTATTTATATTATATTTAATTATTAGATTAAATTACCTGGCAGCGTGTAACCTGAATGGTTAGTAAGACATGGTGCTAAATAAAAAAAAAATATCTGTCGTTGTTTATAGATTTAATTAAATATAATATAAATACGACATTATATCCATCTACAATGAGTGAAGACACAAATTTAAACAGGAAACTGCAGAATCTAAGCTTAAACCTTTTCCGAATCAAGAAAATTGCTAAAACAGAATCTAAGTGACCATGATTAACCTCTAACCATACTGTACTGTCCATCGAATGTGTTGCTCAAAAAAAAAAAAAAACAGTGATTCTAAGACGCATCCCATTTTTAGAGATATTAACATTTGAAAAAGAAATGCGTCTTAGAATCCAAGAAATATGATATATTGCATTTATTATGAATGGCCACACATTAGAATAGTAAAGAGAGTTATTTTAAAATAAAGTACAGCCAAGTCCACTTTTAACTAATATCATTTTTTAAATATTTGACTTATTATATATAAAACACAAATCAAAACAAGCATATTGAATTTTTAAAAATTCCATAAAATAAAATAAACTCTTTTACTTGCTTTAGGTAGTCTTAAGTTGGTATGTTAAGCTATCATCACAACATATAATTTAATTTTAGAAATTTGTCCTTAGAACAGTAATGATTAAAATTGAATATTAATGTTTATTTTAACTTTAAATATTTATTTTGATGTAGGTTTTTAATTGTCAAATCCAGAATTTTACTTTCAAATTGAAGTTTAAGCTGACAAATACACCCCTAAAAAGTATATATTTTTTACTAATATTCACTCTAATGTTCACAGGTAACTTATAAACGCTAGGGTTGCTAAACTAGGTGTCAACATTTTAGTTTAAGCCAAAATGTATTGCCACAAAATAAGATACATTTGTGGTAGATAGTATCATATTTTCAACTAGTTATTATTCATTTAGTTTTTTGTTACTAGCAAAGATATAACAAAATGTGCATGAGTTTTTGCCAAACTCAATGTGTTGTTTTAAGATAAGAGTTAAAATATGTTGTTGGGTCCAAATTTTGTTTTTATTGGAATGTTTTGACATTAAGAAACTTAATATGTTAATAATAACATATAAATAAAATT
This sequence comes from Timema poppense, assembly GCA_902141375.1. NCBI lineage: Eukaryota > Metazoa > Arthropoda > Insecta > Phasmatodea > Timematidae > Timema > Timema poppense. The sequence goes on along the minus strand of CABFOV010007350.1, from coordinate 16,512 downwards.
CATCTAAAATCTTAAATTTATTAATAGTGGGCTTGACTGCACACATGATGTGCATTTATGTGTAAAAACATGTGATATACTATTTTTGTTATAATTGTCCTTTTAATCTATAAATATTGTAAGTATACATTTATATATTTTTCTACGAATTCCATTAAAATACTGACCAGACAAATCTTTTTTTCGTTTATTTTTAAAAATAATATTTAAAGACAATATGCAGCTCCTGTGGTCTTGTGGTCAGTGTTCCTGGCTACAAATCCAGAAGTCCTGGGTTTGAAACCCGGTGCTTCCAAAATTACTTTTGAAGCAGTGAGTCTGTAACGAGGTCAAACTCGGCCTTACAAGGGCAAATGAGGAGCTACTTGAATAAATAAGTAGCAGCTCTGGTTTAGAAAACTGAGATTAATGGCAGGAGGATTTGTTGTACTGACCACATGACACCCTCTCTCCGCAAAAATGTTGGCACTATCATCGCTAATGGCGGCAGCCGCTCGGTCTGCACAGCTCACTTGCGGCTTTACGCCATAGAGCTTTTTTTTAGTATTGTTTATTTCAACCAATTATATGTGATGGAAAAAGTGTGCTCTTACTAGATTAATTAAAATTAGATGGCGGATAAAACAAGACTTTTACACTTTCCAGAAAAACTAATGATTAGCATTGAATGTACAGTAAACCAAAATTGATAATATATAATAAATACCGTATTTACTGGTATATAGGTCAAACTTTTCTTAGGAAGATTTGTGACATTCTGGATGAATGATATATGTGAGGACTTATAATGGAGAGTATTTTTAATGGGTACAGAAAGTTATAGTATTAATTTGCATTGTAGGACTTTAAAGTACAAATAATTCAATATAACAATCTTCATAGCAGATGATGTACCAGTGTTTTGTAGGGAAAAGATCTGTGTACGCCCACATTAATTCCCATCACTGTTAATTTATTACCTACAAAGCGTTTGCCATGTTTTTCAGCATATTTTATAATTTAAAAATTGCCATTTAACTTGATCATTTCTCCATGACTCATCGATGCGCGCATGAAATAAAGTACCAAATACAAGCTACTATTGTCTGAAAATAAGACAAAAAAAATAATTGCGGAAAACAATAAATATACTTGATGAATTTACCAAAAAAATGGTTGAATTTATGTCAGCATCAGAAATGCATGTGAGATATACACAGGAATTTTTTCTTTCTTAATTTCACTATGAGAATTAAAAGTGAGCTATACGAGAGAGTAAATATGGTTTCTTGATGATTTGGATAAAATACAAAAATATAATTTTGCACTAAAGTAATTATATTATAAGAGATACCTGGGGCTATGTTTAAATAAACTTTATATAAATCTATATTACATCTTGTTGCTTTTGTAATATCATGTTTTTAAAATTTGAACATAGTTTAATGTTTATAGTAGAAAATTTGTAAATAGGATGATTTGCCTGTGTGCTTTGTGCTATGTAAATATAAAATATTGCTATAATTTATTTATTTTCCTTTTGTTGAATAGTATTCAAATCAAAGATTTAAAGTTCAAATCAAAATCTAGTCTATCGACTGTTTTCTTTGATTTGAATGTCATACCTAATTTGTTTATCTACGATATTTTGGTGTTGTGTATATATTATATACATATGCTCTAGATAAAATTTAACTATTCATATTTGTTTTAGTAGTAAATAAGTATCTTGTAAAAAAAACTGTCGGCAGATTTTCTTTGATAAGTTTGGCATTTTGATTCAAATAGAAGATAAGCAAATGGGCTTGGCTAGCTTGACTCCAATATTACTTTGAGTGGATTCAAAATAAGTGTTTTTTTTAATTTACTGATCCCCTTTAATGTGTAATTGTTATTAAAATTGTTCCAAAATGTTTAGTAAACCATACATTTGTTGAAAATAACTATTTTATTAATCTTCATTTTATCATGTTGGCAGCAGGTGTGGGCTATTAAATTGTCTTATTTAACTAAACTGTTGTATATACTATTTTATTTTCATACTATTTAATACTTCTTAGCAAATAAATTATATTAAAAGGAATCCACTTTTCATACAACCATATCAAGGTATATATTTAATTTATCCTAATTGAAATTTTGTTGTTTTCAAGGGGCAAGCTCAAACAAGAACACCATAACAATGTGTTTTTTAACACCACGTCTTATTTCCGGTTTGGGTTATATGCCTATGTACTAATTACACTAATGGGTTAAGGATTCGGAAGGTTTAATTTAGATTAAATTCACTCACATTTGCATGGAGGGAGATTGGAAAACCAACCTCAGGGAACTTGACCGAGATCGAACCCTGATCTCCCCGTCTTTGTCAGTCTAGTCCAACACAAGGTTAGCGCATTGGGCCATGTGGCCACCGAAGCAGGTCCTTAACAGTTGATCTATAAAATTTTGTTGATATGTTTCCAATTAGTTAAAGGTAATCTTTATTGGGATATTATTTATAACTCTCTCACAATGATTCGCCAGGTGAGTGGAGATACAATAGACTCTCGATTTTTTGGAGTGGTAGGGGGAAAAATTAGCATGGATGGAAAAAAAATGTATAATCTCCCCGACTAGGGTTTATTTGTTATGAGATATGAAAACACAACAAACACGTGACTGCAATCAATTAACGACAAGTCATTGCGGTCGCCAGTTCCGCTCGATGGCGTGTTAGCTACTGGCTCTTATGTACAATCACTGGATAGTTATTGTAGCATGTATAGTTGAAATATTACTAAATATTTTGAAATTTTATTAAAAAAATTATATAATTTTTTTTTATTGCCTTGGTTAATGTAACCCCAGATAAAAGAAATTTTAATGAAGGGACAAGCAAGTAATTTGTCTCCCTTCTCACCCTAAGAATGCAATTAATTTTGATAAAAGCCTAAAACATAATAGAAATAAATTATAGATAACTGAAGATGTGTCTTATATGTAGGCTAAATTGTAAGAACATAGCTAATAACATAATATTCAAAAGATAAACACATTATTAAAAGTACCACTAAAATTAACAATTCCAACACCTAAGCTCGGTCGGTAGAGTGTTTGTCTACTGAGCTAAGGGTACCGAGTTTGATTCCCATTATGGCCAAAAAATTGATCATGGGTGAAATGTGGGTTTACCCTTTCATAGTGACGAAATAAAGGCCAGGGACTGGATGTTGTGCTTGGCCTAGTCCTAAGTTAGATTATAAAGGATATGAAACTAAGACAAGCCAGTAGTGGAAAATACATGATGTGAATAAAAAACTGACCCAGGCTGGAAACAGGAATGGATTTTTTTAAACTAAAATTAACAAGAAAGTAATAAGTATAGAATAAATCATTTCATTACACCATATGCCGCTACAACTCCACCCTAAAATAAATGTCTTGCTGTGCCACTGCTCCCAAAAATATTTTAATTCCCATTTTGTGCACTTAAACCTTTGTCTCAAACTCTGCTATAGAATATGAATTAATCTTCAAACATCTTTTTATTGGAATATTTATTTAAATACTTTCTTATATAGATTTTTTTTTAACTTTGGTATAAATCTTTATGCAGATTACACGTCTTTAAAACTAAACTAGAAGGAATGTTTTAGTCTACTTTATATTATGTCCTTTTGTAATGTAAATGTGATTAGATTATACATCTGTAAAGTAGGTTTTTTTAGTTCCAATATAAGCACATATTTTTTAACTTTGAATAATTACTTAATTGAATCGTAACCTGGCTAAATTTGCTGAAGTTATGTTTAAAAAAAATTAGGTTTGGACCCCAGTCCTAAAAGTTCTTCAACATAATCACACAGTAAAGAGCACCCACCATCTTTTGTGGTGATTATAAACTATTTCAATACATATCTCCAGTCCCCAAGGTTAACACATTTGTCATGTACTATTCAAGGTTACATGAAGGTTTTATGAAAGCTATTTTGGGGGGAAAAGTGTGGCTTATTTTCCAGTCAATATGCTAATAATTAATAAGCATTTACTTTGCCTACAGGGATCGTTATTAAAAATATACCAATATATTTTAGGCACATTGTGAGATTCGCAACTGCCTAAAACCCTATACATTTTGTTATAGTTTGGATTTGATTCGAGTTATCGAATAAAATACAAATCACTATCAATATTATTGAAGTTTCACAGACCCTTATTTTAGATATGTACACATATCCCTATTGTACTAATATAGATATGCAGAACTGCCGCGGAAAAATACAGGGAAATTTTTGTGTTTAGGAAAAATAGGTATAAAACAGACAATTAAAAAAAAAATCTGAAATATATGTGAATTTAAAGCTTTAAATATTAGGTGTTTGGATAGAAAAAAAGTGAATTTTCAGCAAATTTTTAATTTATATTTGTTTTTGTTTGTTTCATCCAAATGTGTGTCTAAATTATTCTATTAGAAGTGCTTTGGTTCAAGGAAAGTTGAAAGCATAATGTATAAATGCAATGATTATCTTAAGACCTTTATTACAAACCAGTTAAAAAAAATATTCTTTATGTATAGTGAATTTAACATGGTTTGCTTCAATATGATCTGAAAATAATTAAGACAATATAACATATTTTATTACTGTATCATTATTGGTGTTAATTTACTTTGAAGTATTCCTTTGTAAAAATTGGTACATTAGAATCTTTTTTTTCCACAGAATTCTTATACAAATATTTACATTTTACACTGTACGCAAATTATTTCTTTTGAAAAACATATCCGGGAAAGAGGGGTAGTTCAGGGGGTAGATGAGATGGTAGAGGAAGCAAGGCCAAGGTTGTATGATTGTGGAATGATGATTGAAAAAGAGAATGATGGAAATGAGCAGGGCAAAAACTGCAAGGGAGACCAACAACAAGATGGGAGGAACAGATAACAGAAAATGTGCAAGTGATAAGAAAAGAATGTTGGAAGAAATTGAGGAAGATGGAAGCATTTTATTAAACTGACCTGGCCCCAGGCTGGAAACAGTTGATAATTAATTAGTTTGTAGCCATTTGTTGAATGGCTATGAAAGTTACTGCTGTATCGGTAACAACTAAACTGTAAACATCTAACGCCATTTTACAGAAGTAGTTAAAAGGACTAGCAAAAATCAATGAATCGTGCAGTATTAATTAAATTCAACAGGTTGATATTCATTCCCAAATTTGCAAAAGATGAAAAGCAGCATTCCTAAGTTGTAACATATACCCTTATATTTTGTATATAACTTGAAATCCATCTATGATTTATTTTTCTGTATAAAAATATGTGTTGGTTTATGGATATTTATTGAATATAAAATTATTTAATAAAGAATACCTTGTTTCATTTAATACAGCTTTATTTTTATTATATTTATTAGGGTTTTTCTCAGTCACTTAACTTTAGTGGCTTGTAAGTGACTGAGATAACCTGGTTGAAGTAAATTCTCAAGCACCCTATCCTACCTAAACAATCCTAACTAGTTCCCACAGGGGAATTCCACTACGCTGAATATAGTTTCTGAGTGAAATATATAAACTGTATGCTTACTATTGGTAAACAATGCTGACATTCTCTTGTTTTTGTATAGTCAACATTTCCATTGGCTCCTTGCTCCAGCAAAGTCATGAAGCTACAAGAGTTTGTTTACATGTTCCATCAATTACAAAAACAAAATATGTATTTAATTAGTATTTTTGTTTTATCAGTAATTTGTGTGAACCATGTCAATGAGGAAAATCTTAATTATTGATTAAGTTGATCTTGTATGTATATATTATTTTGTGTGAATAACTGTATAATTATAGCATTTTGTGTGTTAATTAATCTTGTTACTAGACTGTTGTTAACAATCAACATTTAAAGTTAAACCGAAATTTGTTTTAAATAAGATTCCATACTTAATTTATTAATTATGAATAAAGCAAAATGTTACATACAAAAGGTTAAAAGCATAATAATGAAGAAAATAATGAAAAGTTAATAAAACTTCCGTTCCTAAAAAGAATGTGGGAGAGTCACTGTTTCTAGAATAGGCTGTACACAAAGTCTGATGAAAAACTATTTGACTGTTGTAGACATTTCACCTTCATGCCTCATCTTTCATTAATGGAGGCATTCTAAGTACTCATCGTCCCCTCCCCCTCCTTTACTTCTTAATAGATAGCTCAGAAATATGGCAACATCCGACTCCCTAGCTCATTCGGTAACATATCTGCCACATAGCTAAAGGCTCCAGGTTCTATTCTTGACATGGCCGAAAAAGTTATCATTTTTGAAATGTGGGTTTCCCCTCTCACAGTGATGAATTAACGTCTGGGTGTTGTGTCTGTTCTGATTTAAGTGACTATGAGTTTAATGCTGATGTAATCACTCGGTTCAAAAAATACCGATACCGCAAATATATTTTTTTAAATGGTAACAGTTAACCGAGAGAGAGCAAAGATAAAATCTTTTCTCCCTAAGATCTACAGTTCTCTTGGTGGTAATATGCTGTGTAAAATCCCCAGGAAAAAAAAAAGCGGAATTACTAAACCAGTATTAAAAACTGGAGGTGCGTAGGGTACATCCCTTTGTCCTGAAGTATTTCTGGATTCACCTACGTAAAGACAGAGGTGATAGTTTCAGTTCACTTTAATAGATTCATAATTAAGATGTATGTTATGACATTTAAAACTTAAAGGATGTGTGTACCTTTTTACTTCAATCAAATACTTATTTGTATCATACATAGTAATATTTCTTCAATTGGTACATATCAGTGGCATCAGATTTTTTTTTTTTCATAAATAATGGGCTCAAATAAAAAAAATAACAAAAAAAAAAGGAAAACTGGAGTGCATATGGTAATAAAAGTGAAATTTTAAATAGGAAGGCCTACAATAGTTTATAGAGCCCAAATCAACATTTTTCTAAAGTTTAAAATGGGCCAAATTCACAATATAACAAATGCAACTCTTCATTTTACTTTTGAATCTCGAATTCTAATCTGAATCTTGGAAAAAATTATGAACATCAAGGATATAGGAATTTAATAGAAAATTTAAATACCCGTAGTAACTAAATGTTAACATACTTTGCTAAAGTGCGTACACATCACATTCATACAATCAGTTAGGTGTTAAATTGATGGTATGGGGTCTGGTTGCTGAGATTTTCTAATAATTATGTTGGGGCTTTGCCACTAACACGCAGTACTAGAACTCCAATTAAAAATTTTGAAAGAAACACGATTACTTATTTATGTATCTTGAATATCCTTAAGGTTTCAAGAGTCCAACCCCTACCCAACATACAGTCAACTCTCCGACTTTGGATGATTCCGAACAAATTTTCCAAAAATAAAATTTAATTTAGTAACACACCAGCCGCATGATGGCAGACAAAAAAAATGTTATAGAAGTAGTGTAATGCACCCCTGGTACCCCTCTCATCTCACCCCTGCAGATACAGTACAGTAGATAGATAATTTGCAATTACTATAGGCCTATTGTAATCTCAAACTTTCCCATTCTAGTACCTGTTATTTGTGTATGTGTCTTATCTGATATGAATTTTTACCTCGTCACATTAAAAAATATATAATATTCCTTAGGTACAACCTTATTCACTCTCGATAAGACAAGACTTTTAATTACTTTAACAGACCCCTGCCCCCTTTTGTAGGAGTTAACGGGAGTTGACTATACTAGGTAATCGACCAGTCTTGGTGTATAAACAGGACAATCACACTCAAGAATACATTTTAGATTAAATGTTTCATATTGTAATAAGAATTCTTAACTAACATTCATAAAACTTTAAGCAAAACTTCAAATAGATGATAAAAAGTGGTTCAGCTCCAGTTAATCTTGTTTTTTGTTTAAAGTCAAGCTAAAATAAAGCTAAAATGAGGAATTTAGCTTGTATTTACACTATCAACCCAATTTCTTTTAAATATATTTACTTAAATTTTTGAATAAAGCTTCAAAGAATGAACTCTTCACGAAGCCCAAAAGGTTGCAACCTTATGTAGCACATTTCCACTGTGTTGTAGTTTTTATGATAGGGCCAAAGTGTAATCCACCAAGGAACAATTGCTACCATTCAGCTTAAACAAGGTGTACATTTCCTGCACTACACATGTGAAAAAGTTATTCGATGAATTATTTATATCAAAGGTGAAATAAAACACGCAATTATCATGTATTCAATAAAAGTATTATATATTATATAAATGACACATAATCAAAAGTACACAAATAAAACATCTTGAATAGGAATAATTTTTATGGCAATATGTAAAAAAAATTCAACATCCAGAATGTTAACAAAGATTCACATCTTATTTGAAGAGGGTTTTATGTAAAACAATGGAATGAGGGTGGCCTACTTGGCAAAACAGTAACCCTCAAACGCTGCAACCAGTCTTTCTAAAATATATATAGTAGAGCGTTGATAATTCAGACATTAAAAATCTGGATCGCCAAGAAAAATATATTCAGTGGTATCAATATCAGAAACATGGCCGTCAAAAAATACACCTCAACCTCTGTGGTTTTTTTGTTGTTAGATTTTTTCCTTGTAAATAATAATTCTTTCAGAATTTGTGTAAAAAGTAAGTTCATTGTTTAAACACAGTGAAAATTTTTCTACCTTAACATTGAGTTTTCGTAATTATCCCGTCTATGCTTATTTTTTTATTGTTGATATATATACCGTATTTTCTATCATTCAGACTGGGACAATCCTCAATTAGTTTGAATTATCAACACTACTGATATCATCTAATGATAATATTGCATAAACATATTAAAATAACACCCCTATTAATCGACTTATCACTTATAGGGATATTTAATAATTAATAGATATAGATCTTCTTTTACAGATGGATTCTGATAAAGAAATCAACAGGATCACTGAATATGGTATTTATGTGGAAACATAACTTTAGTAGGACCACTCACCCATAGGACCGCACTCACAGTAAATTATGAATCACTTACACCTTGCCAACTCTCGAAACACATTAAGATTAATACTCCCCAAACAAGATTAGAATATAGAGTATTTTATTTAATAAGGGGTTGGTTAACATTTAAAGCTTGATGCTAGCAACCTATTTCAAAACCAACCCAGTACAGCTCTTCAAGTACCGAATTTAACCCATTTATTTTTAGATTTGCTTAAATACTTACTTAACAGCATGATGACTTCAAATCTCTGATTTAATTAATTACTGCTTAACAAGCTAATATCTTATATTTAACAAATATATTTGTATAACAAAGCTCTTTTTAGAGTTTAAATTTGTGTGATACATAAAAAAAATGGTTACAGTTCCTAAGTACTTCAAAATGCGAACTGTCAACAACAAATGTATAGACAAACCCTTATCGACTACATCTTTTTATTGATCTGTAATAAGAGTATTTATAACCACACATTTGAGAATAAATCAATTTTGTTTTAACTGAGATCAGATATGTCTTACAAGGTTTTCACATTCACTCATTTTTTTAACGTTAAGTGTGGTACTACAAAATGGGGGTAGCCCTTTTTGGGACTTTTAACTGACATGAAGGCTACTTTTTTTTGCCCATTACTGTACATTTACAAAGGAAATATCAAAACATTAGAGTGAATTCACACTTTCACCAAAAAACGAGCACAGAACAGAAATGTGGTCATGTGATGAGCTCTAATCCAATCATAAGATTTCAACCTCATCAACGCAAGCTGGTCAGCTGAAGTTAAACTTATCTCTCCTTTGTCCATTCTGCCTGAGACCTTCAGCACAGGAGAACCAATCAAATTTCAAATCAGTGTGCATGTGCATACGATAGTGCATGCGCTGTATAGCTAACAGCAAGCGGACATCTTCATTAGCCATTGTGAGGCGATTTTAAATAACCCGTTTATGTAAAGTGTTTGTATCAATGTATTGGATTGTTCCACGATACAGCGTTATAATTTGAAAACATCCGTCAGGAGAATGATCTAAAATATATGTATATCTACTGAAAAATAAAATGTGTTGTAATCAGCTGTTTTAAGTTGGTTTTGTTATACATCATGGGCCAACATACAGCGTGTGAATTTCTGCGCTACTCAAGCCGATTTTGATTTCTATTTTTGGAGAACGTGTGAACCAAGCTTTACTTATATCACCTTTAATGTTTGTATCACCACTAAGATTCACAGGAAACCTAACAAACACACACATTAAAGTTGATTTAAGTTCCAACACACAACTTTCTATTAAAGTTTTTCATTCAAAACATAATTATCACATTCATGCTTAAGATTTAGAATAACCCTCCATTCAGAAGTACAGTCTTATAAACTTATTGAGTGAAGTTTAGGTGTTTTTTTTTCAGTTTTGTAGAGGTTTAATAAGACTTTGCTTTAAATACTTATGTTGCTGAACTTCTTATTCTGTGAAATGAAAAAAAGAAAAAAAAAGTAATACTCTTAAAGATCTTAATGTTTGTAGCTTAGATGTATTTTAGAAAATAATAATTTAAAAAATATTTAGCACCTATGATATTTCATCTTAAAGTGTGGTCTTGAAGCAAGTACTTTTTACTTGTTATTAATATTACTTCGACTTATATTACTTCAGTTGCACCTAGATGTAATAACTAATTAAGTAAACCATTTAACAGTAATTTATTAATATAATCTTCTAAAAAAGACTAGTCAGTTCATTGAAGATTATTTAAACGTTTAATAAAATAATGTCTTACAAAATTGTCAATAGGTACACTCTATTTACTCTGAAAGGTAGCAAACTTACTTTGACAGGTTACATAACATAGGTCCATACTGTAATCCAGCGGTCTCATTCATTTTCATTTCATTTTTTCTTTATTTTAGGCATTTTATGTGCACTTTCTGAACCGACTGATTATATCAGGGCATGACTTAGAAACTTAAGTTAGATTCAGAACAGTCACAACATCTAGCCCCCGGCTGTTAATTCGTAATTGTTAAAGGGTAAACTTGCATTCCACTAACAATAAATTTTACGGCTATGTCGAGAATCAAACCCGGGACCCTTAGCTAAGCCCATTGGTTTCAAACTCAAACTAGTTGGAGGTTCAGACTCGCAAACTCAGCACATGTTGCAGGCCATAGTCTATACAAACATGTTTGCTTAATTATATTCTATAATTTTGTGTTTACAGCGCATCTTACTGTCTTTATTAAGCACATTCTAAACACGCTAGTGGATAAGGATTGAATAAGATATTATTTAGAGGAAATGTAACCACATTTGAGGTAAGAGAATGTGAGAAAAAGAAATGAATTTGAACCCTGACCTCCTCGACACTGGCAAACTAGATTATATGAATGTGAAGTTTAATACACATGCTCACTGATATAACGCTGTAATAGATATTTGATGCCATGTATTTAAAATAATTAATTAACATTTAAAATATGTGAAAACTTATATTTTACCAGTTTGTTTTATGTGGGTTAGTAAAATATTCAAAGCAGTATTCATTAAATTATGTAAATAAAAATTTTCACAGCCGAGTATATTTAAAAAGATAAAAAAATAGCACAGTTTGAAAAAATTTCCCTGTGTTTTTTGTTATTAAAAATTATGTACACACTAAAATTAAATTTTTATTTATTGTGTGAGTATATGACTGCAGGCCAGATAGTAATATAAAAATATTGCTGACAATCGGGCCAGTCAGTTATGTCTCGTTAAGTTTGTGAACCTTGCCGTAATCATTCAAGGTAACACTGCTACCTTTCATTGTAAATGAAGTGTACATCACAGGTAAACACAACTAATTTATATATATATATTTAAAATTAAAATTATCAATAAAGTTGATTTGCAAACTAGCACATTATGTCACAAGGTAATATCACGTGTAAAACTAAACAAAAAGAATAGACCAATATATTTGAGTTAAGGAAAGTTATGGAATTAAAAAAAAAAAATATTTCAATCATATAATATGCCAAAAACCTATACAAGCCAAACAGAAAGGGTATTTAAAATAATATCAATGGTATAATACAGTTCAGCCTAAGTTTATTTGGGTTTAAAATAAACAATGTTTCTAATACGCAACACCTAAGCTCAGCCGAAAAATGTATGGTTGGTGAAATGTGGGTTTACCCTTTCACATTGATAAATTAACGGCCAGGGACTGGATGTTGCGCTTTCCTAGTCTTAAGATATATTATAAGGTGTATGAAGCTAAGACAGGCCTAGCAAGCCAGTAGTGGAAGATATATAGCTTGAATAAAAAACTGTCATAGGCCACAGGCAGGAAACACTAATGGATGTAAATGTTTCTTTGATATATGAAAATAAAGTCGAGTGTGTAGGTGTGTACTTGACTATCCACTGCTTCATGCAGGGTAAAAGAGACAAAAAGTGTCTCGCATGAACTTTCCATAATATGCAACGTTTAAAACAGCTTACCAAAACAAAAAACTGTTAGGGAAATGTGCACCACCTATCAACAAAAACGCTTTCATCTCTGAAATAAACTAATTTATTGTATCAAACCAAACCCCCAACTCCTGTGGAGTGGCATGTTGCCAGGGTATACAGAGCTTGCTAAAACTGTAGCTTACCTGTGATGTTTCTCTCGTCTCTCTGCTCCATTTGACCAACTCACACACACACACACACTCACTCACTTCACTCTACACATCTCACGTGAGAATGTGTTTATATAGATACCTGCCCAATGAATGTTTAAAACAATCCATAGGTACAGTTTAAACAACTTTTGCTTACTGTGGCAACACACACAACACTGCCCGTCTCTATAAACTTTCCTGCTTTCCATCCCTTTCTCAACTATATCCATAAATTATACCATAATACCTTTCTCAAATACAACACTGCATACCATAAAATAAAATTGAGTACATTTTGCTCTAATAACTATGAGCTTAAAAAATGATAATATAATTTAGTTTTAAACATTAAAAATATTCACATAACTTAATAGTTATGTTGTTGTTTTTCCTCGAGGAAATACCTTACTAATCCCACCACAAACCAAATAAACCTGTACATGTGTGTTTGTGTGTGTAATAACTACTCATCTATCTCTGTCCCGGTTTCTTTCTAGTTTATACTCTATACCGAAGCTCGGTCGTGACGTTTCACTGGCTGGCGGATCTACTGTTAGAACCGGTGTTGGCCGGCGTGCTACTGACAGTCACTTTGCCGTGCCTGTTCCTATTCCGTCTTTCCTCCAGCTCTTCCCTCTCTCGTTTTTCTTCGTCTTCTTCATTTCCTTCCTCGTCCTCTTCCTCCTCGTCGATGACGCTGCTCTGGATCCAGTCACGGATCCGGTCCTTCTTGGCACTGCGGTCCACGGTGGTCTCGATACCATACTGTGTTAGCGTGAACAGCAATTTGTTTTTCTCCTCCAGGCTGCTGTGGAAGCTGTACATGGAAGGGCACAGGCCATCGTCCTCGCCGCCAGGAGCTACAACATCGCAAACACACAAAGTTAAGGAGAAAGGAATGCAAGCTAAGGTTAATATTTTAGCAGTTTGTTTTAGCAAAAAAAACTTTTGTGCGTTTAGTAAAATGTTTTACGACAGTTCTCGAATATTTGTCATGATCATAATGATATTTGAACACAAACTTATTAAATTAAGAGAAAAAGTCCTGTTTGAAATCTGGGATGTCCATGACCGATATTCAATAGCTATTGAGATTGCTTTGTTTATAAAATTAGACCAGACTCATCTAGTAAATATAATTATCTTAATTTGGGCTCGCTTCACCTTAACTACATCACTGTGCCACCCGTTTCTTAGATGATAATTGATAAGTGAAGGTCCTTGAATCAATACCAAAATCGAAGACATTTGTCAAAAATACTAAAATACATTAAATTATTATTGAAGAGAGAATATGGTCTTTACAATATTTTAATAAGCGCTAATTTATAAGGATAGTTTTGTAACTTCTAATATTTATTGAGGATTGTGAAATTAAATACAGTTTGTTTCAACCAAGTTAGTAAGTGTGAACAAAAAAAGCAGTGCAGTAGTGTCTTTTCAGATAAAGCCTCAAATTTGTGCTTATTTTAATAATATTAAATTACATTTTAATTTTTTTTTAAATACCAATAATAATTCATCCTAATTTAAAAACCAGTCAATATACGGTACATTATTTTTAAATAATATTGGTTGCATTTTAGAAAGCCAGAGTTTTGGGTTACAAATCCAATGGCCCCGAGTTCAAACCCTGGGCCTTTCAGGATTTTTCTGTGAAGTATTGGGTTTAGAACAGGGTCAAACTCAGTATCTTATGGTCAAATGAGGAGCTACTTGAATAAATAGGTAGCAGCTCCAGTCTAGAAAACTGAGAATAACAGCCGGAGGTTTCATTGTGCTAACCAAATGACACCCTCTAACCACAAATGTTAGCACCATCATTGCTAACGGCAATGGCTGCTAAGTCGATATAGTTCGATTGCCAGCTCAAGTCATGGAGTTTTTTTGTTTTTGTTTTTTTAATTTTCGTGTTCAACATTTAAAGAAGATATTCCAGAGACCGAATCAGTGAAAAGAAATCATATAATTATAAACAACGCTAAAAACAGTTCTACACACATTGTCCAATTCCTTCGAGGTCGAGTCTGTAATTCAATATTGTGTTCTAGCTGATAGTATGTGTCTACCTCTATATTATTCAGTAGTGACTTTGAGTAAATGCATTTGTAAATGTGAATACTTTAATATCTATCTAAATTAGGACTATAGAGAATATTTTAACACCATTGTTGGGGGGGGGNNNGGGGGGGGTGTTATGTTGATTCACTGTGCACTGCTAGGGAGTCTGCAGATCTCATATTACAAGTGTATGCCACAAAAAAACATTCATACAACATAGCAATTATTACTATGGCATCACTTAGTTATCAAAATGGTCATTTCTAGTGAAACTTATTGAGGCCTAGTTCATTTATTGACTATTTCACTGACCTGTATTCCTATGATACAAGGTCCTGGTGATCCACCTGCCATCCAGGAACTAGTGTTGACGTCAGAAGTTTGTTTATTGTCTAACTCACCTGTGTTCCTATCCAATGAGGTCCTTGTAAGCCACCTGTCGTCCAGGAACTTGTTGAGGTCGGCCAACCCTGCGGGCCTCTTCTCGGTCTTGGGTTCAAGTAACTTGCGGAACAGCCTCTGCGCCTTGGAGGTGAGAAGCTTGAAGAGTTTAGGCCTGCGCACTGGCATAAGCACCCCGGTGCTGTTGTGCCAGTACAAGTAACGCGTGTACCTGGGGTCGTCGCTGCTCGCTTTCTGCCATGGCAGGCAGCCAGTCAAACACACGAAGATGACAATGCCAAACTGCCAAACGTCGTGTGACGTCACTGCCCTGATGATAATGATGATAATAATAATAATAATAATAATAATAATGTACCTTTTATAATTAGTTTTATTCATAGGAATTATTTTTTTATCTTAATAGGCATTTGGTTAGCTCATTGGGCACAAAAATATGGTGTACAAAAAAAAATTAGGCAAGTCTAGATAAGTGGTTGCAGGGGAATTAGATAGGGGCTACAATGAATAGTTGTTTTTTTGCACCATTTCTTACTATCTTTTCAGGCTATATGCATTTAATAACTCAAATGAGAGAATGCTAAAGAATGTAAAATTTAGAGGAAACACCCCCATAAATGAGTGAAATCATTTAGGTAAAACCACTCTGGGTATTCCAAACATATATTCGAGCGCCGCTCTCATTAGTAAAACCAAACTAGATGAGCTGTAACTTGTGCTCCGCATGCCCACCGATGCAGTTCATTACAATTACTTTTATAAGCATGCTCAGCTACTGTAACTTTTGTACTATACTTGTAAGTCTCGTCGGTGTTGGTGAGCATCACCTCTGGCGGTGAGTAGGGTAACCACTCGTTGCGCCGGCGCACTAGCGTCCCCTCGCGGCGAGTCTCACCGAAGTCGCACAGCTTGATGCGCGAGAAGTCTGACTTGAATACGAGAATATTGTCCAGCTTGACATCCCTGTGAACTAGGTCGCGCATGTGCAGGTGTTCCAGGGCTGAGGCCAGCTGTAACCAGAGTTGGCATTTAAGGTCTTTCTACAATAGAAATGTCACTGCACAATTTTAACAAGTGTATAAATATAACCTATAAAAAGTGATTCAATTATTTCAAATCATTATCGCTCACGAGTTATAAGGGGACAAACTTGCTGGTTATACTTTTTGCGTACCATTGTTAAGGTAAATTAGTCACTATATGAGTATAGCTAGACATTCATATGAGGTATACACAATGAAATATTTACAAAATTAATATTATAAATACTTCCCTCTGTACACCTCACATTATAAATGTTTGGTTGCACTAAATTGGAGCCGCATACATTAACTACCTTACTTCAACAATGGTATACATTTGTTAAAACTATGTAATAAAATGTTGATGGTTGAAGGACCTTAACATCTTCTGGATCGCAGCTGATATGGTGGTCTGGACATATTATCTAGGATGAC